>WSFP011397333.1:0-27087 GCA_009831015.1 Picea engelmannii
TTTGTATTGATAAGGATTTTATGTTACTAATATTGGATGTTCTTCTCTCATTTCATATCTTTTACTAAAATCATACAGTTACGGGAAAGGGCCTTTTGTTTGTAGTCCCATTTCGTTCTTCGTACGAAGATTTCTCTTATTTTTGACCAAATTGAATCAGCCATTAAAATCTCTCATTTAATCTTTTCCATACCCTTACTGTTCCTCAATGACTGTACCCCCATTAATTCAACCCAATATTCAACTCGGGATATTAGATCAAACTAATATTGTGTTAAGTCTTTTCAACACGACCCTTAGAACTGCTAATACCCAGGAAGAATTAGAACGTTCATGGGCGGCCATTGAACAAGATATCGCAATCCAGGAACAGTTGGAAGCTAGACGTAGGGAACGTAGAAATCTTCCTTAGTTTCCAATACCTGATGAAACTTATTACTGTATACATCTTTTTACCTTTTTCGGATGCCTTGACACTGTATTTTAAGCCTTCTTACAGACTCAGGAACAACACCCTTGATTCCCTAGGTTAAATCCTCACTACTCTTTGTTGAATTAGTTAATTGAAGACTAGTTGACTAGTTAACTCAACTAGGTGGCAGTTCACTCCCGTAACTGCTTGAGAGACTAGAATAGGTGGCAATTCACTCCCGTAACTGTTTGAGAGACTAGAATAGGTGGCAGTTCACTCCCGTAATTGTTGGTGTGTGTCCAGATCACTCTAGAACACCACTAGGGTGACTTGGTTCACCTCAATTCAAACTCATTGAGTTATACAGAATATATCATGTGTAAATTATTCATTATTCACAATGGCTAATGAGAATTCTTCCATTCTTTCTCTCCTTCTTCTTATTTTTCCAATTCTCTCTAAAAATCTGTGTATCATTGTTTATATAGATCTATTTTGTGTAGGTTCAACACATTTACATGGTATCAGAGCTGATGGAATGCTAAGCAAAAGCTATAACAAAATTGTTTGCAGGTACAAAAGAAAGAAGACAGCAGAAATATGGAATTCCAAAAAGAATTCATTCTTACACCTTACAACTATTTTGCATGGAAGGAGAAAATAGACATACATCTTCGATCCAAAGGGTTGTATAGGTTAACGATGAATAGAGATAGAGCCGACATTAGCCATAGAAAAATCCAAGTACTTAAATTGCATGGATGAGGCACTCATAACAATTTGTAGTCTTATTTCTCTCGATCTCCTTTTTCATATATATTCCTGTAAGACTCCCAATGAAGCCTGGACCATATTGGAAGGGATATTTGGAAAACAATATGATATGAGGGGACACATGATGGAGGTGGAGCTTCTCACATTGGAACCAAAAAGATTCAAGAATATCCAAGATTTCTTTAAAAAATTCAAGGATTTACTGTCACAACTCAAAGCTTGTGGGGATGATAAATTGAAGGAGGAGAAAAAAATGGTTCTCACCATTCTCTCCAATATTTTCCTGAATTCTCAGTATTTATATCTACATTCCATACTATCAGATTCGCCTATGGAGCCACCTAGAAGATGCCTTCTCTTGAGGACTTTATGGAATCCCTAACACAAGAGAAAACCAAACTCATCAACATGGGTGCAATCAAAGGCCCAAGGTCGCATGCACTTAATGTGCATGATGGCAACCAAAAATTTCAAAAATCTAAAGATAAAGATAAGCGGAAATCTCATGCACATATGAAGAAGGAAGGGTACACAAAACCCTTCATCGATGCCTTTGGATCCAAAGGAGAAAAGGGAAGAAAAGGAGAGAAATGCACATACTGTCACAAAGGATTCCATTTCAAATATGCATGCATGGAAAAACAAATAGATCTGATGTCTCAGATACTTCAACAAAACAACCTTGGAGTTTGCATCCCTAAGGGTGTAAAGAAGAAGAAGCCAGACGATCCGAATTCCAAGAAAGGCAATTCTAGCCATGCCTTGATTGCCAACAAATCCTCTCCCGATGATTGGATCATAGACTCAGGAGCATCACATCACATGGTTTCCTTAGAAGAATTATATTCTTCATTGGATGCATGAAAAGGTCCTCCTATTCTAATGGGTGAAAACTCTTCTGTCGAAGTCACCGACAAAGGAAGGATTGAACTCACCAATGGAAGTTTCAAGAATATGTTGCATGTTCCCAAGCTTTCTGTCAACCTTCTCTCTATGTATCAGATGAAAAATTATGGCACTAGAAAGAGATTCATATTCACACCAAATTTCGTGGACATCTACGACATGCAAACCAACTCCAGGGTTCCTACCGGTGAGATAAATCATCAATCTAGATTGTATACATTTTCTGAATTCATTGAACCTGATTTTTCTTTACTTCTTACTCATGTTGATGAAAGTAGTAGGATATGTCATGAAAGGTTTGGACAATTGAATTTCAGATACATGCAACAGCTTAGCAAGCATAGATTAGTTGATGGTCTACCTGACATCCATTTCTCCAAGGGAGTGTGTGAGGGATGTGTTCTCGGGAAACAGCCTCAAGAGAAATTCGACAAAGGAAAGTCTCAATGAGCTTCCACACCTTTGGATCTGATACACAATGACCTCATTGGTCCTTTTCCGCATCCATCGATCAGAAAAGTGAGTTTTGTTCTCATTTTTGTTGACGAGTTCTCACATTTTACTTGGATCTACTTTCTCAGGAAAAGATCAGAAGTCTTTCAACACCTCAAATATTTCAAAGATTTGGTTGAGACACATTCCGGAAAGAAGATCAAAGTCCTCTGAAATGATAACGGGGGAGAGTATGTAAATCATGAGATCCATAATATCTTCCATGAGGTAGGGATTCAGTTGCAACATACATTTCCCTACACTCCGTAGAAAAATGGAGTTGCTAAGAGGAAAAATTAATCTCTAAAGGAGATGGAATCTTGCATGTTGCATGCAAAGTCACTACCATAGAGACTATGGGCCGAAGCACTTAGCTATGCAAAATACATCCAAAATAGATCTCCTCATAGATCTGTTAAGAATAAGACCCTATATGAGGCTTGGAGCAGCCTCAAACTGGAAGTGGCCCACTTTCACATTTTTGGTTCACGTGCATGGGCCCAGATTCCCTCTAAAAAGAGGAAGGCACTTGATTCACAGAGCACTGAGTGCATTTTTGTTGGATAACCTGACGATGTGATGGGATATAGGCTTATTGATCTTTCCTCAGACCGGCTCAACATTGAGCATAGTGTCCAATTCGAGGAAAGTGTCTCGCATGTACCTCAACAGTCACATGCAGACACCTTCACTCTTCCACCTGTCCGAGATGATAAGCATGCACATGCCAACTCTTATTCAGATGAGAGTTCTGATTTATAGGAATCAGAGGATTTATATTCAGATTCAGATTTAGTACAGTCAGATGTAGAGTGAGAGAATCTAGATGTAGTTGCAGAGCCAGAGAAGAGGCCCAAGTGGGCACAAACTACTCCTTGGGATGTAGGGGATCTCGTAGGTGATCCAACTGATACTAGGAGGACTCGATCTAATTTCGAGGAGCCTCTTGTTGCACTCACTACCACTAAACCATTTCCTTCTAGGCATATTTTCTTGGTTCAGTCTTCATATCCACAATCTTATGGTGAGGCTGTTGGAAATCCCTTTTAGGAATCTCCCATGCAAGAGGAGTACAATGCCCTCCTCGAGAACCAGACTTGGGATCTGGTTCCCCTTCCTTCTTGGAGAAAAATTTTCATATGAAGATGGGTCTATAGGACCAAGAGCATAGTGGATGGACAAATCAACAAATAAAAAGCTAGGCTTGTCGCCAAAGGCTTTCAATAGGTTCATGGTATTGACTATGATGAGACCTTTGCTTCAGTAGCAAAGATGGATTCCATACGATTGGCACTTGCCATTGCGGAAACCAAGGGATGGGAAGTCCATCAGATGGATGTGAAGAATTCATTTCTTCACAATGATCTCTCTGAGGAGATCTACATGGAGCAGCCCTAGGGATTTATGCAAGACTCATATTTGGTTTTTTGACTAAAGAAGTCACTTTATGGACTCAAATAGGCTCCGAGGGCATGGTATGCCAAGATGGACTCCTACCTATTGTCACAAAACTTTGTACGTTGTAAATCAGACTCGAATCTATACATTCTCAGGATGGTTGATTCACTTCTACTTTTAGTTCTATATGTCGATGATTTGTTGATCACCGATTGCTCAATTTCAGAGATTGTTGCAGTCAAGAGGATTCTTCATGTCAGGTTTTGATGATGGACATGGGTCCACTAAAATTCTTCCTTGGACTTGAGATCAGTCAGGATGCATCAGGCAGCAAACTGTCTCAAGCTAAGTATGCACAATATCTCCTTGAGAGATTTCACATGATAGACTGCAAGTATGCTGAAACTCCTTTCCTATTAGGAGTCAAACTTGAGGATGGTGGTGAGACTCCATTGGTTGACAACACATTGTACAGACAGCTAGTGGGGAGCTTATTGTATCTCACACACTCTAGACTAGACTTCTCATATGAAGTTGGCGCAGTTTCCAGGTTCATGCAAGAGTCGTATGAGCTACATTGGAAAGCTACAAAGTGTATCCTTCGATACATACATGGCACCATCACCTTTTGGATTCATTATGCAACAAATCTACATTATATCTCATTGGGTTTACTAATTATGAGTGGACTAGTGATAGCATTGATCGCAAGTCCACATCTGGTTACTCACTCAGTCTTGGTTTCAGGCCTATATGTTGGTCGAGAAAGAAGCAAGCTTCCATTGCTCTATCTTCAACCGAGGCAGAGTACAGAGGGGTAGTTAACATAACCATTCAGGCTATGTGGCTACAACATTTTCTCACTGAGTTGGGCATTTAGTTTCATCGGTCGATCGTCATATGGTGTGACAACCAAAGCACTCTGAAGTTATATAGAGATTCATTTAAAAGGTAGTGGATGAAGCACACCGAGATCCACATGCAATACATCCGGGACTTAGTACATGAGGGGATCATCGACTTACAGTTATGTCCTTAAGAAAAATAAAGGACAAGCATTTTCACCAAGACCTTCACTGAGAAAAAATTCCATTCTCTGCGAGGTCGTCTTGGAGTGAAGGAAACAGTTTCCTAGCAACTGTTGTTCTTCTTTTTACATACACTGTACCTTGAGGGGGGTTTTCCCCATGAGGTTTTCCCTCTTTCCTCACTTTATTTTCAGTGTATCTTTTGTAATTGGGTACCTAACATGGCCTCGTTGCTACGACGCAATCTTTATTTTCACCATAGTGATGTTTATGGGGAGTGTTGGGGTTACTTCACACACACCTAGGATTTCTTTTTCCTAAGGTTTTTATTTGTTTATTAGTCATAATTATTCATTATCCAGTCTCCTCTATTTTGGGAGAGAATATTACACCTGGAGAATATTCTCTTTCAGTTGACACTTCAGTTTGACTAGTTGAGTTGAGTTTAGATGTTGCATTGGGATCATCACCATGATAACTTGACCTTGCCTTGGTATCATCACCAGAGTGGTGAATTATCCTTGATTCCCTGAGTTAACTCCTCACTACTCTTTGTTCAATCAGTTAACTGAAGACTAGTTGACTAGTTAACTCAACTAGGTGGTAGTTCACTCCCGTAACTACTTGAGAGACTAGAATAGGTGGCAGTGCACTCTTGTGACTATTGGTGTGTGTCTAGATCACTCTAGACCACCACTATGGAAACTTGGTTCACCTCAATTCGAACTCATTGAGTTATACATAGTATATCATGTGTAAATTATTCATTATTCACAACGGTTAATGAGAATTATTCCATTCTTTCTCCTTCTTCCTTTTCCAATTCTCTCTACAAATGTGTGTATCATTATTTAGCTAGATCTCTTATGTGCAGGTTCAACACATTTACAAACTCTCCTTTGAACTTGTCATTTTGCAGAATGTACGTGCATTGGAGAGAGAGGGAGCATGAGGACATTGATATACTAGTCGATGAGGACCATATAACTATGGACGCATTGAGACAATGCGGTTTGTGGAAGTTTTTTCGGTGTCCATTCATGAGGGTACAACCCAGGCTATTGAATGCCTTGGTAGACTATTGGAATCCTGAAGTTGAGGCATTTAATTTCAAGGGGCATTCATTGAATCCAATGACTGAAGATATCTACTTTATTATAGGCCTCTCGAGGAGAGGTGAACTAATCAACTTGCGTTCTTTTCCCCCAAGCCTCACAACATTGTAGAGTTTATTGGGTTGCATTACGAGGCTGGCAATGATAAGGTCGGTTCTCAGGTGCCTATTAACAATATTACCAACCTATCACTAAAAGTGATAGTTTTACTCATTGGGCAGATCACTAGATCCACGGCTTTACATCAGGCCTCTCGGGTGCACATGCATTATGTAGTGCAATGATTGAATGCACGAATGTTCGACTGGAGCATGACCATGCTAGAATGCATGAAGAGACAACTCACTGAGTGTCATGGGCAGGAAAACAAAAAATTTTGATTTGGGACCATTTTGTGCTCATTCTTCTTCTTCGAGAGTACCCGGTCTCAATCAATGAGAGATAGTGCAAGGGCATGTGGCCTCCCTCCCAGCAGTGTGTATATGGGAAGCGTTGTTGCCATAATAGGGGGGAGGAAGGACCATAGAGGCCTTTGACGATGTATTTTTTGATTGGTGGGCATGGTAGATTCTGATGATAGAGGACTACCCCTAAGCCGACATCAACATTTCCAGGGACCTGGACATACCCATACCTTCTAGAGAAGAGTGAGGAGAGATAGGTACGTTCATTTTTTTAATTTTATTTAATTTTTTGTTTCTTTTTATATATATCATTTTTTATGGGAATCAAAGTATATCAAAAATATGTATCTGTTTATGTATAGATGTGGGGCTAATGCATCTATCATACTTCTCGAGGATTAGGCGATGTCCTCAACCAGAGGTAGGACCAACAGTAGCCGTCGGACCAGCAGCAACAGCAGGGGGACCTCCAATCGGAGAGGCTGAGAGAGTTTTGAGACGGGTGGAGCATACAATTATCACACTCACTAGTGCAGTCCCTATGGTTGAGATAAAGGATCTCCCACCATCGATGCAACCTCATGTAGTTGGGGTGCCACGGACCCATGTCCAACTCTTCCGGCATTTTCCAAATGTCGTGGTTCAATATGGTAGGGACAACAGGCCATGCCCTTAGCTTAGGATGGACCACTTACGTGATGGGGGCACTTTCTGTATATTTTTTAGGGCATAATCCCTGTGATGTGTACTCAATATGTATTTTTGAGGCACTTGTGCCCACACATGTACTCTGAAACTTTTGATATATATATATATATATATATATATATATATATATGCATATTTACATATTTTTATGTCTTATGGATTACATTTATTTACAAATGTATTTATATGTGTATGTGTGTGATTTTTATTATGTGTGTTCAATATGCCAATCTAATACTTGATTATCTAGAGTATTTTTCATTTGATTCAATCTCCTAGGAACATGGATATACATAATGTAATCAAAACAACATTTTAAAAGATGTACCCTAAGGAGTCGTCGATGTAGAGTAGGATCATAAATGCAGTAAACCCCATTTAACTGGGACACAACCAATTTTTCATCTAAGTAGACCTGAATATAAGAGATACCATGTGAAAAGGCATCACGAAGAAACTCTATAAATGCATTGTGGCGTCTAATTACCCAAAAATGACTATCTCCACGCCTCAATTTGACTCTGGCACTTTCAGGCCCTTGAGAAATCTCATCTCGGTTTCTATGCTTGCACCCTGTAATTAATTCTCGGTGTTGTGTCTTGAAAATCATGTCCGACAATAACATTGAGCACCCCCCTTCCATCCGTGGGAAGACTCGAAATTTAAGTAAAATGTTGGGCTGACTAACCAACAGAGTCCATTGGCCCAATGGTTGGTGGATGTTATAGTAAGGGGTTGGATAGGGGGAGGTCTCGGAGTTGAGCCCATGGGCCTCCCCTTCTGGGTTTATTGTTATATATATATATATATATATATATATGGATTGGAAGCATCAATAAGTTTGGAGTGTTGTTTATATTTTTCAGAGTTGTAGTTTGACCACCATATTTCGCGGGTCCCTTTTTTTTTATTTTTGAAAATTTGGTTTTGGGCCATCATTGGGAATTTTCCCACTGCCACATGGCAGCCCATGATTGGGCCACATGGTAGCCAACCATTGGCCCATGCCATCCACTTTCACAATCACCTTCCACGTCAGCCTACCACATCCCGTACGGTCTATCACATGGCTAGATGGGCTGCCATGTGGCACTTCCTCATCCGTAACTCTATCTGACGATCCATTTACATCATTGGAAATATTGCGATGTGATCTTCGCGATGATTCCAATTTCAATGAGTTTTGAGGAATTTGATTTTTCCCCCCTTTCTCTATCTGCTGAGGCCACTCTAAGATTCCTGAATTGTTTCTATGAATTTTGAGTTGTCCTTAGTCTTATCTGGATCCTTTTTGGATCATTCCCTCCCACTAAGATATTTCTAGACCACCAAAATGTTTCATCAATCAATAAATAAGTGAGGGAGAGTTCCCTCACCTTGTCCTTCTCAATCCACTTTTCCTTGCTTAGATGCATGCCCTTTAATCCTACTCGAAGATAATAAACATCACCCCTACGTAAAGTCCTTTTCCTTCTATGCAGGATGATATATTCATTTAGCTCATCCAAGTACTCAGGAGAAAACTTGTTGGGCCTTGGTTATGGAAGGAAGTGAAGAACGAGGAAGAAAAGGTAAAAATCAAGCTTTGCGGGAGACACAGTGACTGTAATTAGGTCGAAGTGAGAAAAATAATAGAAAATATGGAGCGAAGTGCAGAAAAGAAAGCCATTAGATGAGGATATTGAGGATGATAGATCAACAAGGAAGATGGACTGAGGATGACTCAGGAAGTGGAAAAAACCAGCATTAGATACCTTTGAGCACCGCGAGATGAAGAAGGAAAGACAGACTGACAAATCTTGAAAAGAATGGGTCAAGTTGAGCTAAGGTTTTAGACACCTAGGGTTTGGGTAATTAGGGTTTTTTACACCTAGGTTTTGACCTAAGGCTGTAGGTGAGGGATTATAATGTATAAATAGAGGTCGAGAGGACCTAGGTCGGGTCAGTATTGTGGCTTTGCCTTGTTATTTATTATTGTTCATTGGGAGAATATTGTATTAGGGGTGAGAGAAGTGATGTGAGAGAAAGCCTTCTGGTATTGTAAGATCTTCAATTGGGTGTGAAGATCAAGTCCTATAGCTGGGTGCATAGGGTGGGGAGAAGGAGAGAGAGAAGAGAAAGGATTTGTTGGCCAAGAGAGTAGATCAGAACTATAAGATTTATCTTAATATATCATAAGCACAGTTATTTGGACGTAGCCCTAGAGAGAGGGTGAACCATGTACATATGTTGTTATGTGTATGATTGATGATTTTATCTCTGCTATTGTTATATTGTTATCTGCATCATTGTATTAGATCAGACCTATAGCTGTGAAGGATAGATATAGTTATTTGAATGTTAGATGCATGTTATGTTGTTGTTGTTGTAATAAGAACCACTTGATATATCCCTGGTTGTAGACATCTATGTCCTACAACCCCCTCATAGCTGCTTCAGGTGAGATTGCATCTACTTCGCAGGTGATGCCGAAAGGGCCAGTAGCTAGGGCTTGTTGGTGCGCTCTTGGAGCTGAACCTTGGGTCTACCCCTGTGCCAAAAAATGGTTCCGTTGTCGAGACAAGAATATTTTTAAGGGAATTTCAAGGTGGTTCCCATCTAAGACAAAGATTAAAAAGTGGATAGAGGACCAAGGGAAGGACTTTGCGGAAGCCTAGAACAAGAACCCTAAAATAAGCATTGAATATTGGCTACAAAAATAGATCTTCACTGACATTCATGAGATATTCTTTGGAGGAATCCATCA
The DNA here is from genome assembly GCA_009831015.1 of Picea engelmannii. NCBI lineage: Eukaryota > Viridiplantae > Streptophyta > Pinopsida > Pinales > Pinaceae > Picea > Picea engelmannii. Next base: position 9,984 of record WSFP011397333.1, read on the forward strand.
GGAGCTACATGAGTGGTTAGCCAGGTTAGCTGACACACAGTTTGAAAATAGATCTAGACCTCTTGTGGTTTGGACACCAACATTGATCAAGAAGGTCATGAGAGTCGACAACGCTATATCTAGAGCAGTAGATCATTGGTTTGATAATACCATCGGAGGGTATATCACCAAGTTTGTTGTTGATAGAACAAACTCGTATAGCCAAGCTGAGAGATACTTTTTCAAAGCACCCAAAGGAAAAAAATTTCACTTCCTGAAGCTAAGAATCAATATGCTCTTGCATGAAAACCACATCTTCAAGATACAGTAGATTGATTAGACCTGAAAAGAATAATGTTCAAGATCTTGGACAGTGACAGCGACACAGGAGCAGGACATACACATAGTGGGAAAGTTTTCTGAGGAGTTCACCTTGAGAACTTGTTTAAGAAAAACTATGGAGAAGAAGGTTTTTATAGTGAAGAAGAGGTAGATCTAACCGACGAAGAGCATCCATATCCCACCAGAACAGAAGAAGGTGAAGTTGAAGAGTTGCACCAAAGAGAGCCAGAAACCTTAGGAATTGTGTGAACTACTGAAGTAAGTAACGTTAATCCTCATGTTTTCCCAACAATACTTAGCAGTCAGAATAGTCAGAACCACCAGAGTCTTTAGAGTATTGTTACTAGTAGCTCAACATCTACTCAGACAAGAACCCTAGTCAACTTTATGGCAGATGAAATGAGACTCCCTATATTTAGAGGAGATGGATTTGAAGATCCATATCAGCATTGGTTTCCATGTGAGGCTGTATGGAATATTAAAAGTATCACCGATGACGCCATCAAGAGAACCCAGTTCAACAGTACGCTAAGGGACCACGCACTGAGTTTGTACATGAAACTTGTACAAGGACTGGCACATCCTAAACCCCTGAATGAGATCAATAATGCGCTGATTGTAGAGTTTAAGAAACTGAATTCAGAGTCACAATGTATTAAGGAACTAAAAGAGATTAAACAAAAGGTATAAGAACCTATTTGGGAGTTTGACCAAAGATTCAAGACCCTGACATGCCAATTAACTTTCTAGATCCCCGACGAACAGAACAAAGAATGGTTCATCATTGCGATGTTACCACACATAAGATTCCATCTGATGTAGTAGAATATTTCATCTAAGGAAAAATATTTTCATATCTCCATGAAGCTTGAATCGACGCCGATGGGAGAATCTAGCTCAGGCATTATCTAGATCATGAGCCAGCTAACTAGTTTGTGTTTACAGGTCGAGGATATGAAGAAAGATAAGGGAAAAGACAAAAGGGAAGATATATGGTGTGTAAGATGCAGATATGAAGGCCATTATAAGGAAAAATGTCTCGTATTTCATGAGTACTTGGAATCAAGGGCACCGAGCCCCTTAAAGCAAGTTAACCTACCCTGGTGTGATGTATGCAGAAATAGGCATCGCCCAGGTGAGTGCTACTACATGAAAAAGTATGTCCAAACACCCACAAACTTGTATTGTACATTCTGTAAATCAATGGGGCATGATGATCGAGATTTTATATCTTGTGATCTCATGCATGAAAGGTCGAGAGACATATACAAGATTCAAGGCGAAGTACAACAAGAGGGAAACACTCCACAGTACAACTCTCCAGGGAGAGGAAATTTCACTCCTCGTGGTGGCTACAGAGGATGAGGATGAGGAGGAGGTATGGGTTGAGGCCGAGGAAAATTAATCTGTTACAACTGTGTGCAACCAGGACATTTAGCAAGGTAGTATCAGAATCCCTGCACAACCTATAGTTATTGTAACTCCTTTGATCATGTAATAGAGGAATGCCCTATGCTGCTGGCTAAACTTCAGGAAAGACGAGGACCCCGACATAACCCACAAGTACAACTAATATATGATGAACCTCGCAGAGAAGACCCTAGAGTCGTTGTTATTACTCGAGGAGGCACTGCTATAGGAGAAGACAGAGAAGCCCAAGCAAAGACTGAAAACAACCATGGATTTAGGAAAGCTACAGAAAACACCCCAACATTCAATGCTAAGAAAGAAATAAAGTTATTCGAGGAGGTAAGAAAAGCATTCAAAGGAGACCAAGGATATTCATCAAAGAGACAACTAAAAATCAAAGAATATGGCATGCCTCGGTCGTTTGATCTGTCTGCATCACCAACAAAAGGGAAAGAGGTAAGCAAACTCATGGAATTATTGTACACTTGTGTTAAGTTGATTCAAGATAAAGGCATTGTACAAGAATTACAAGATTTAATCAAGCAGTATAAACTAGGAAAAATAGACCCCTTACTGAATAGAGCAGTGCACCAAATTGGAAAAAGGAGAAGGAAAAATAAAGAATTACACTTGAATGCTCAGATAGGAGAGTATGAGATAGACTATGTGGTCCTCAACTTAGGGTCTGAGGTCAATGTCATGATGAAGAAGACTTGGGCACTGATGGGAAAACCCAAGATGATATATTCCCCTATTAGGATTCGCATGTCTAATCAGAAAGTTGTCAGCCCATTTGGACGATTAGAGCATGTCCCAGTGGACATTGATGGAGTAAGAACCTTTGCATATTTTGAGGTAAGTGAAATTGTTGATGATAGCTACCCTTACCCTGCATTATTAGGAATTGATTGGGCCTTTGAAAATTCCACTGTTGTTGATCTAAAGAAAATACACATGACATTTGAGAAAGATGGCCCTAGGGTTGTTTCCCCTTCAGACCCCGATGTGGGTCCACAATACATAGAACCTATTAGAGAAGAGGAGCATGCATTTGAATTAGAAAACATATACAAATTAACAACCAGACAACATGATTATATCAACCCTACAGCTGATAGGAATCTGAGCTGGTGAAGTGATAGTACATGTTCATCTGACTCAGAAGAAGCACTAGAGAACTGGCAGAACCAGATGTATGAAGTATCTACAAGAAAATGTGCTAGGCTACCAAGAGAAGTTTGTTGGATTGGCACAATAACAAGTAATCTACCCACATTTGATGGGTTGAACCCCTTAGAAAACTTCTTATCAGAATTTGAGACAAGTGTACCAACAGAACAAAGGTTTTTGGCAATGGATGAGGCCATGAAAGCCACACCGACAAGATGGTGGGGGACACATAAAAGCAGTATTACAAACTGGACACAATGTCGAACTTTGATGAGAGTGTGGTTTTCAGCACAAGTAGGAAGCTGCAAAGCATGGTACACAGGTTGAAGTTGCCCAAAGGATCATGTACGAAGCTGCAAAGAGGCCTGGAGTCACATTCCTAGAGAAAAATGGGTACACAGATTCATCAATACAATGGATACCACCCCGATTAAATGGTACCTTCAAGCAGAGTTGGGCCTTGTCACTTCAGAATGGGAAGGTATGATCCATAATTTTATAACCACCTTTTTGTTTGACATTGAATTTCCTTCTGTATATCAAGCACTACAGATGGTGAGACAAAAAGTATTTAAGGAGGCATCTCGCCTCCCTTTGGATCAAGAAGAGGATGAATGGACTGTGCCCCTCTAGAAACTACATACTTTCTACAACATCAATGCCGATGAAGACGATGATCCAGGTAAGGTGAATATCATAGAAACAAAAGGTCAGAGAGATGTGGAAACACCAAGAGTTGAACTGCCATTCATTGGATATTTGATAAAGATAAAGAAAGTCAATATCGAGACAGAGGAAACACCAAAGATTTCCAATGTCATAGATTACTGGGATGCTGCTACCACTGACAAAATCACAGAATTATTGCACGAGTATCAGGACTTGTTCCTGACCAAGTTCACTGATATGAAGAGAATCAAAGGACCTATGGGTGAAATGAGAATACCTTTGAAACCAGATGCGAAGCCAGTCAAGAAAATACCCTGCTAATTGAACCCGAAATATAAGGAAAAAGGAAAGATTGAGCTCAACATAATGTTGGAAGTAGGGATTATTGAACCTCTCGAAGTGTCGGAGTGGATTAGCCCCTTGGTATTGAAATATAAGAAGACAGGTGAGATCAGGATTTGCGTAGATCTTAGGAATTTGAATAATACTTGTCTACATGATCCTTTCCCTACACCTTTCACAGACGAAGTGTTGGATAACGTGGGAGGCCAGGAAGTATTTTCTTTTATAGATGGGTTTTCAGGATACCATCATATCCGCATCGTCAAGGAGGACCGCCATAAGACCACGTTTTCCATAGAGTGGGGATCCTACCAATATAAAGTAATTCCATTTGGACTAAATAATTTCCCAACCATAATTTCTAGGGTGGTGGTTGAAGCATTCAAATATTTTTTGCATAAGGTTTTAGAAGCATACTTTGATGACTGGGCTATTTTTAGTTTGTTGAAAAATCATATTGAATGTCTAAGGCTAATGCTGGATAAATGCAGGTAGTGTCAAATTTATTTGAATTTGAAGAAGTGGATATTCTTCTCACCATTTGGATTATTATTAGGTAATATTGTATGCAAGCAAGGATTGTTGGTGGATCCATCCAAAATTGCAATTATAATTGATTTTCCACCACCTACATCAGTCAAACAACTGCGCACTGTGCTAGGACATACTGGCGATTATAAGAAATTTATTAAAGGATATTCTCAGATTACTGTGCCAATGGAGAAGTTATTAAATAAATATTGTTAGTTCGGTTGGATAGATGAATGCCATCAGAGCTTCAACACATTGAAACAAAAGATGGTCACTATGCCTATTCTAGTCTTTCCCAACTGGAGCAAGGAATTTCATGTGCATGCTGATGCATATTCTACTGCATTAGGAGTAGTACTGATACAACCTGGAGAAGGGGATATTGATCATCCATTATCATTTTCTAGCAGAAAGCTATCCACAGCCGAAATCAATTATACTACTATAGAGAGAGAGGGACTAGCCATGATGTAGGCATTGCATAAATTCTGCCACTACTTGTTGGGAGGACACTTTAAAATGTTTACTGATAACTTTGCGTCAAAGTACCTAGTCAACAAGCCAGTGTTTGGGGGGGGGAATATGCATATGGCTTCTCCTGTTTGAAGAATATGATTTTGAGATCATAGTTAAGCTAGGAAGAATGAATAAGGGCCGAGACCACCTATCGAGGTTGGAGCATGGCGAAGAACCTACTAGTCTAGAGGATACACTACCGGGTGCACATTTTCTTAACATTAGAAAGATTGATAACCACTTCACAAACATAGTCTAGTTCTTGTCAACAAGAATGGCTCTAACCGAGTACACGATTCCTCAGAAGAAACAACTAGTGGTGCACGCTGTAGATTTTTCACTCATAGTTGGTCAGCTATATAAAATGGGACCTGATGAGATCCTAAGAAGATTTGTGATGGATACATAATGCCCTATGATCCTTGAATAATCCCATGAAGGCATTGCAGGAGGACATTACGCAAGAAAAGAAACTGTGCATAAGGTTCTGCGAGCTAGCCTTTGGTGGCCTACATTACACGAAGATGCTAAAGAATATACTAGAGCATGCGATGTATGCCAGCGAGTTGGAAATACATCCCGAAGAGATTTTATTCCATTAGCACCATAGATGACCCTACAAGCATTTGAAAAATGGGCCATTGACTTTGTGGGACCTATAAACCCACTTGGAAAGCGCACATGAGCAAGGTATATTATCACTACGATAGAATACCTGACTAGATGAGCCGAAGCAAGAGCCGTCAAGGACTGTAATGCAACTACAACTGTGTGTTTTATATTTTATGACATAACAACCAGGTTTGGATTCCCTAAGGTCCTTATGAGTGATCAAGGTACACACTTCATCAATAAGACAGTTGAAGCCATGACTGAAGAATTTGCAGTCCACCATCATAAGAGTACACCTTATCATCCACAAGAAAACAGAATGGTTGAAGCATTCAACAAGATCTTGGAGACAACATTGACAAATATTCACAGTGTGAATAGGGATGACTGGGATTTAAGAGTACCAGCAATACTCTGGGCTTATAGAACCACTTGCAAGAAATTAACAATGCAGACCCCTTTCAAGACGATTTATGGTCTTGAAGCTATTGTCCCAATGGAGTACTTGGTACCAAGCTTAAGAATTGTTTCATTTATATACATGGATGATACTGGCTCTATTCATGGAAGGCTAGCACAATTGGCTGAACTAGAAGAAGACAGATTCATTACAGGCTTCCACCAAAAAATTCAGAAGGAACGAGAAAAGGCCTATCACGACAGACACATCGAGAAGAAGATATTCAGGCAAGGTGATTTAGTACTGGTATATGACAGTAGTTTTATCAAACACCCTAGGAAGTAGAGGATCAGATCTCAAGTGCCTCGGGATGCATCACAGGTGAGTGTTGGGGGCCTATTGGGCCTTGGTTATGGAAGGAAGAGAAGAACGAGGAAGAATAGGTAAAAAGCGAGCTTCATGGGAGATGTTAACTCCTCAAATAAACTAGTGGATTTATTTTCTATTCTAGGTGATAGGTTGTAACCTCAAGTCATTTTTTGAAGTTTCTGTAGTTGCTAAGCTTAGGTTTTGGTTTTGTCTTAGAAAATAATGTGATCCATGAAGTCTTCTTTTTCAAAATTTCCATAATTCACTTTCAACAACTAACTTATGTTCAAAAGTTGGGTGTGCGCTGAGGAAAGTGTCGACCTTCAGCAGCTAAGGAGCACTTTTCATTAATGGGTGCGCTGTTGAAAGTGGTCAATTTCAAAAGGTCTGACAATCAAAGTTCGCGGGTGGCGCGCAGTGGAAAGTACATGCTTTCCACAGCTACGGAGTGGTTTTTTACAATGTGGCGCGCTGTTGAAAGTAATTACTTTCCATAGCTAAGGAGTGTCTTCTATAAAGCGGTGCACTGTTGAAAGTGCATACTTTCCGCAGCTAACAAGGGTTTTCCAAGGGGTCGCGCGCTGGTGAAAGTGGCAAGCAAGAACATTGACAGAGGCGCTTTCCACAGACCGTTGTTGAAGAAGAGTGGGAATCACGTGCGTGATATCCACGACTGAAATAAATGATGATGTGATCATCCCACATTAGGAAAATCCAAGGCATGTGCCGATAAGAGTGAGAAATGATGCAAACTCAATTACACATGTTAGGATATGACTGTAATTCGAATCTGGTCCAGACCCACGCTCAATGCTCATGACATCCGGGAGGGCAAGTTCGTGTTCGGTGATGAAGGTACAGAGGAGGTACCGTCGGCCTGACACCATTAAATCAAACAGTGGTTTCATATCACAAATCGTTTCCAGAATGATGTTGAAGTTTTCATTTGTTTCAAAACAGAGCCGAAGCCCGAACTACTTTCAACAATGCAGAACCTCCGATCGACTAGGTAGTTACAGGGGTTACAATTGTCAAGTTTTTCGAGCAACAGAATGGTGAGAAAACGCAGTGGCGCTCTACTCAAGAAAGAGCTGTATAATTTGTCCTTTCTACAATCACATCCCAGATTCCATAAGTATGTTTCGAATGCATGGTTTATGGAATTCGTCGAAAGATTGCGAGCTGGGTGCCACCAGACTACAGCAGAAGCCTTTGCCAATACTTTCGATGGCAATAAAGATCGCATTGGGTCCATGGAAATCAGAGTGAATGAGGCTGTCATCGTCGTAGCTACAGGTTTTCCAAGAACTGGTCAGAGCTGGTTCAAAACCACTGCTCCTAAAAATTTGGATTTCAGATTTTATTTGAAAGAGGGGTACAGGCACAAAGCATGGAGAAAAGGTATGCTTGTTTCATATCTAGATGAAGAATGACAAGAATTGTTCAAGGGTATCCAATTGTACATTACCTCAGAGGGAAGATATGACAAACTAATGATGTACCACTTTAAACTACTGGATCACTTCACAGGCAAGACCCCTATTAATTTTCCTTATTTCTTATATCAAAGTCTGACTAAGGTATGCAAGAGGATTAGAGCTCAACCCTTAAGCGTGAAAACTACTCTGTGTCACATCAGCCTCATAAAATTGATTATCCTGTAAGAATTGAAACAACGGGGGAGGAGCTGGGAGCACTTTTTGTTCTGGGAAGGTTTTGAAACCCAGAATCAGACTGCAAATGAACAGGTGAAGGGTTCCATGAAACAATCATCTCCTCAAAACAACTCAAGAAGAAGGAGGGCCTTGCCAGGACCTTCAGAGGACAGAATATCTGGAATTAAGCCCCATAGGTTGAAGAGAAAGTTGAACTTTGAGCAGACCACCGAGCAGACTACACAGTAGAATACAGGGCATCCTATAGAGCAGAGTACAGGTAAGAATATACTTAACTTGCCTTATTCAGATTCAGACTCTGAGCAGCAAGACCAATGCCCTGTCATCAAGAGTTCTGAGAAGTCATCTGAGTGTGCACAGAACTATGAAACCTTCAGTCAGACAGAATAGGGATAATCATCAAAAAACTCCAAATCAAAGAAGTCTCAGAAGATCAAACATCTCAAGGAGGTAATTGCCCAGCAGGACGTCTTGGAGCGGGTGATTAAAGAGAGGTATAAGAAGTTGTCTGATAACTTCGCCAAGACAAATGCTGCATTTGAAAGATTGGCTAAGGAAAGTGTCAGAGAGAAGAAGAGGAAGACAAAAATCACCAAAGACTACAATAGCCTATGGTGGCTTGCCAAGTGCCTCAAAAGGCAGATAAAGAGGTTGAAACAAAAATTAAAGCAAAAACACCATCTAGATCTGAAGGTACTCACTCAAGTTGCCGTCAATATGCAAGGTGAGAAATCTGAGACACACTAAGTTTGGATGAATTCAAATTTTGGATGTGAAAACCCATTTTGAGCGCAATCGGGACTTTCCCCAGTGCAAAGCTATCATTTTGTGACCCGTGCGCTGTTGAAAGTAACAACTTTCAACAGCTAACCCGCGAAAAATTAAAACGGTTGCGCTGTTGAAAGCTCGGAATGTAAATTTTGAAACCAAAGGCACGACAGGTCATTTCAAACAGGTTTTGAAGTTGTTCCAGTGTATTAGTGGGCTATCAAATCACATGCAAAGAGTTCGACATCAAGGATTCAAGTGAATTTTGGTAACAAATGCAAAACCATTTCCTGAAAAATCGACCAGGAACATTGGGAGATCCAACTGCCAAAAGACAGGTGTCATGTTATTCTTCACCACATCCCAAAGATCAGGAGAAGAAGGATGCAGCTGGCGATTTTGGAGAGTGGAAACAGTTCGAATTTCTAGTTTTAGTTGTTAAAGACTTTACTTTCAAGTTGTTTAGATAGAATCGAGTTGTTTTCATTAAATACAGATCCCTGTTTTTAGGATCTGTAAAAAACTGTTTGTAAGACTATAAATATCTATTTTTGGGATGAACCACGGGTTCTATTTTGGGTTTTAGGATGATGTCACTGTAATCAACAGACTTATTCTTATGATATAAAAAAATTTCAAGCTTCCTTCAGTTGTGTGGTCAGATTTTCCTCCTCTGTTTTTTGATAGCTTATGAGTGAAAGTTCTTTGTTGATGCTCATTCAATTTGCAGTGACTGTCATCTCACTGGTTAATTGTTTTAGTTGATAATCATAAGCTATTTATTTGGTAATTAAACCCATTGTGCTTGTTGGTATGAAGTATAATCTGGTGTAATAGCTGTTTTCTTCCCCCATTTAATCAAACTTTGTCTCACTGCATGGCTAGAAGGCCTTGTGAGATTTTGTATTTCTAGACAGTCTTAAAAACACAGTCCAGTCCCTAGATATTCATCTTGATCCACAAACCATATCAAATATTAAGAAAATATTTCCAAAAAGAGTTAGTTACCAGGCATCTCTGACTTACAGCCTAGGAGAGTTTCCTGGAGTGATAACAAATTGGCACCGTTGCCGGGGAGAGGAGATCGAAGCTCAGCTTCTCTGGGAGACGACATAGATCTGATTCTTGATGATAGAAAAGAAGTAGACACTATCAGGTTGTACATTTTCTATCTGGCGACTCCATTGAAACAAAGTGGCTCCCAAAAGGGCTCACACCAAGGCAAACCCAGAAGGCCCATTGACAACATCGGTTCCTGATCCAGAAAAGATCATCAGCAAGGGAAAATCTTTGCAAAGATAGGCTTCCGGATCTACAAGCACAATTGATTCAGGTATTCCAACTGATACCCATCCTTACATATATAATAGGCCTTTGATTGAATCTCCTGCTGAAATTCAAGATTCCCAGAAAATAAAAAATTCATCTCAAGATTCTAAGATAGAAGAACCTTCATTTTCTTCTAATATTACTGATTTTGTCCTTGAGATTGACATGTCATCCCGTCCAAAAGAACTGAATACTGAATCTTTCCAATAGAAAGAAAATTCCTCTTCATATTCTTTTGATTCATCACCTAGCAAACCTTCGAAAGGTGTTTTACACACTTACACTAATCTTCTTGTCCTTGAAGAAATTCTCCATGATCTGTCCTCTAAGGGTGAAGAAAATCTAGCCTCATTGCTTGGTCAGTTTTATAAAGCCTCTTATTTTTCACCGGTCGTCGAACCTCCTTCTCAAGACAAAGTGAGACAGTCATTCTTTTCTAACTCAGGAAACTCATCTCCTCCATCATCTCCCCCGAGTCACTCATCTCCTCCATTATCTCCTGCAAGTTCCTCGTCTGTATCAATCACCAAGACTGTCATGGCTTCCCCTTTGACCAGGATGGAACAAATCTTGGCAAACAGATATGCCCCACTTGTCTTGCCAAATCCCCTGTATGCCGTGCCAACAGGCGACTACCAAAAATATATGCCAAAGTTTACAGGAGCAGGGGAGTATACTGTTGAAGAACACATTGAATCATTCTATGCTTATGTAGAAAACATAAATATCTCAGAAGAAGATGTGTGGACTAGAGTTTTCATTCAGAGTTTGGATGGCCAAGCCCAGAAATGGTTCAAAGATCTACCAACAAATTCAATCACTAGCATTGAACAATTGGATGAAGTATTCTTGAAGCATTAGGGAGAAAGGAGAGATCTGTTATACTACATTTCGGAATTTGGAAATTTGAAGAGAGAAGATGGAGAATCGGTCTCGGACTTTATCAAGAGATTCAATAAAATGTTTGGTAAGATCCCTGCAGAGATTAAACTGAGCGATGCATCGGAAAAGATCACATTCTCTATTGCCTTTGATGCAGAGTTTTGTCTGATCCTCAGGGAAAGACGATCAACCACGCTTTCTTTAATGCAAGATGCTGCTCTCGAGGTTGAGTCTAACATTACAGCATCACAGAAGCTTAAAGGAAGGGCTGAGAAGAAGAAGTATGTTGTTGAGCCCTCCTCATCTTCTAGCAGCCAAATGGAGAAGATGGCAAAGATGTTAGACAGTCTGACATCCGAAATGTCAAAGCTAAAAGTCCAAAATTAGCAACCAGTAAGAGCGAAAGAGCCAAATACTTTTGCTCCCAGAAATCCAAATGCTTTTTCTTACAGAAGGAATAATCCACAAGTTCAGATCCTTCAAAGAGATAGAAATCCAGTTGATGATCAGAGGGTCAGGCCACCATTCCAAAATGCAGTGTTAGAGGAAGAGAAACAACCACCTCACGATGAAATCGAGGATGCAGATGAGATAAATTGTTTTGGTGATGAGAATGATACTTCATTTTTAACACAGGTAGACTATAAAGAGGCCCTAATGGATCAACAAATTTAGGAAGCAAGTGTAGAAGAATCTTTCTACTTGACAGATGATCAGAAAGGATACAATTTAAGGTCCAAGAGTGCCAGTCCAAAAACACCTATTGCTGCCCCTATGAAGGACAAGGAAGATTCTGCCCCAGTGAAAAGTAAAGAGGTTGCTGCCAATCAGCCTTCAGCTCCTGAAAAAAAAAATCTCCCTCCAGCAAAACAGCAGAAGAAACAAATTCAGCCCCCAGTCAAAGAGCGAGTCAGCCTAAAATCTCCTTCCAATGAGGTAAAGGTTTTGGACAGACAAGCTCTTTCTTTCAATTTTGAATCAGAAATTCAAAAGGTTAAAATACCAATGCCTTTAACTGAACTCATGAAGAATGAAACCTTTAAAGAAACCATCCTAAAGTCTCTTGAGCCTAAGACCTCTCCGTCAGATGATTTCGTGAATCTGCAAGATGATCAGCCTAAAGTGACCATAGGACCCATGATAGAAGACTGTGATGATTCTTTTCCACCATTTTACATATCACTAAATGTCCATGACAAAATCCTTCACAATTGTTTTCTCGATTCTAGGGCATCGCATAACCGTATGCCTAAGGCTGTGATGGATGAGCTTGGTCTCAAAGTCACTAAACCATATCAAGACCTTTTCTCCTTTGACTCTAGAAAGGTCAGGTGTCTTGGCCTCATCAAAGATATGGTCATAAACCTTGCACAACTGTTGATGAGGAGCATGGTTATGGACGTGGTGGTTGTTGATATTCCACCTAAGTTTGGGCTGCTTTTGTCTCGTTCATGGGGAACAAGATTTGGAGGTACATTACAGATGGATATGTCCTATGCTACGATTCCAGTGTTTGGAGGGGAAATGAAAAGACTTTACAGGGAAAACCATCTTGCTTATATCATCAGTGATGGAAAGAATTTCGTCAATCATCCTATCTATGCTGTGGATACAGATTTTGGCTCATGCATCCTTCAGATTGATGATGGTCAATCAACTCCTATGCAGCTCGTGAAGCCTATTGAATAGCAGGCTGAAGGTGAAAACATTGCAGTCTGGACTATGTACTTCGATGGGGCCAGCACTAGAGACTCAGCAGGTGCTGGAGTAGTGCTGATCTCTCCTACAAAAGAGACCATATCGTTGTCTTTCAAGCTTGACTTTAGAACCACAAACAACATAGCAGAGTATGAGGCTCTGCTGTTGGGATTAAATTCAGCCAAGGAGATGGGGATAAAAGGTTTGAAGGTATTGGGAGACGCAGACCTCATCATGCAATAGGTAAACAACACCTTTCAAGCTAAGCATGTCATATTAAAAGCTTACAGAGACGAGGTATGGAAGCTGCGTGATTCTTTTTCTGTTTTTGAAATTTCATATATACCAAGGGATATGAATCAGCTCGCAGATTCTCTTTCTGTTTCAGCCAGCACATTCGTTCCTCCCATGCCCCCTAAGCTCAGCTATGAGATTCAAGTAAAATATCGACCCTCCTTACTTGATAATTTCAAATATTGGAAGGTTTTTGAAGATGATGATGAACTCAACAGATTTCTCCAAGTGGTGGATGAGTTTTCTGATTTGCACATTGATCAGCAAAATCTTAATGAGGAAGAATCACAAGAACCTGAGCTAAAGAAGAGGTTGGGCCAGCATGACATTGTTCAGTTACCAAACAATTATATACCCCGAGGTTTGGTACCCCTGGAAAGGTTGTTTGATCACAATGATGTCCCTTACCAGCTAGACAAAAAAGAGAAATATCCAGCTGTTCAAGAGCATAACATAGGAGGTAAAAGCCAGCCCAAGTTCATTAATTTGTCTTCTGAATTGACTACTGATGAGAAGTCAAAATACTGTAGTGTTTTGAATGAATTTTCCGATGTGTTTGCTTGGAAATATAATGATTTAAAGACTTATGATCCCAACATTATTCAGCATAAGATACCTCTTGAAAAGGACATTGTTCTGTTCAAGAAAAAACTCAGGCCTATCAGTCCTCTTCTGCTGCCAGTGATTGAGAAAGAAATTAAAAAACTCCTAGATGCCAAGATCATAGTTCCCTTGAGATATTCCAAGTGGATTTCCAATCTGGTGATCATAAGGAAGAAGAATGGTGAGGTCCGATTGTGTGTAGATTTCAGAAACTTGAACAAATGCTCTAAAAAGGACAACTATCCTCTTCCTAAGATGGAACACTTGTTACAGAGGATTTTAGGGGCAAAGGTCATGTCCTTTCTTGACGGCTTTTCCGGTTACAATCAGGTTGCTGTCCATCTGGATGATCAGGAGAAAACTGTGTTTACCACTCCTTGGGGGACCTTTGTGTACTCCAAGATTCCCTTTGGATTAATGAACGTCGGGGCCACATTCCAAAGGGCCATGGATATAGCATTTGTGGGAGAAAAGGACAAATGTTTCCTCATATACCTTGATGATATTACAGTGTATTCCAGCAGCCATGAGGAGCATCTGAAACATTTGAAAAGAGTATTCTTAAAGTGCATACAGTTTGGGATTTCATTAAATCCCAAGAAATCCCAATTCTCTCTAAGAAAGGGTAAGCTCTTAGGTCACATCGTCTCAGCCGAAGGTGTAATTATTGATCCAACACGAGTGGAGGCAATCCAAAAGCTGTCCTTGCCAAGGTCAAAGAAGGACATTCAGTCACTGCTCGGTAAGATTAATTTTGTCAGAACGTTTGTGCCCAACTTTGCTGAATTAGTCAAACATATAATGTCCATGCTGAAAAAAGGGGTTGAGGTAAAATGGATAGACAACGCGAGAAACTCTTTTTAGGATATCAAGCAAGCGATCATCAAGTCTTCGATTCTGATCAGCCCAGATTACAACAAAACTTTCTATGTCTTTTCCTTTGCTTCCTATGACACGGTGGCAACAGTCCTACTCCAGAAAGACGAGGAAAATTTTGATCATCCCATGGCCTTCTTCAGCAAGACACTCAGGGATGCTGAGCTAAGGTATGACCCTATCGAGAAACAAGCTTATGCTCTTATAAAAGCTTTAAAATCATACAGGATTTATATCCTTCATTCGAAGGTCATCGCATATGTTCCCTTGTCTTTTGTAAAAGATGTTTTGACGCAGCCGGATATCGACGGAAAAAGGGCAAGATGGATTGAAAAAATGATCGAATTCAATATTGAAGTAAATCCCACCAAACTGGTAAAAGGCCAGGGCCTTGCCAAGCTTTTGACGGAGGAAAATCATAAGCCGCTAGATATTAATTTCATAGCAGAAATTTCAGAAACTTCACGGACAGATTTGGCAGTGGAAGGGCAGCATGACAGTCAGCAAGTGGCAGAGCACTTGTCCTCCTGTGAATGGTGTTATAGGATAAATTCGTAGGTGCGGACACTAACCGATCTCCCTAGATCCACCTGGTATCTAGAACAAAACACAACAGAATAATACACTTTCCCTAGATCTAGCCTATTGAATGAACTAAGAGATAAGGGTTATGGACATACCTTGTGATTGCTTTCCTTATATCTATGTTGTTCCAAGCTTTGCTTCAATGCTCTTGTCCCGTCCATATTAGAACAAAACGAACCAATCAAAGTAAAGACAAGTTAAGATATTCAATGACTAGTCTATACATATGATCAAGGAATTATGTAATAAAATGACATCATCTTTATGGGAAAGGGACATATTGTTGTATCAATTCAATAGAAAGTGAAAATTACAACCTGAGCCTTGATGTCATAGGTCTCCTTTTGATGGCTTCCATCTCTGACACACACACTTGCTCATGTATGAAGAAAGTCTACCACATGTGATGACCTTGCTATTATCTCTTGCTGCTGTAGCTTCAATCCTCCATACAGTCTTGCACCAATTCTCTAATCAATCTCTTGCTAACTTGCTACTAACTGAACTTCTATTAACCCTTTCCATGAGCAATCCCCTCAATATATAGGAAGAGGTAGATTAGTTACTTGGGTAGGGAATGATCCCAAGATATCTGGAATGACAGTACTTGAGTAACCACTCGAAAGCCAACTCACCCCTTCTAGAAGATTCCCTTCTAGAAGGTTTGAGATCTTTATCTTTTTCCTTTGTAAAAGCATGTTCGCACCCTAACCATGAGTACAGTGAGAGAAGTTCACACCCCAATCTAAAGAAGACTGTGAGAAACTAGTATTCCCGTAGGTGAACATATAAGCAGCCTGCAAACATGTTTCAAAGTGTGAATTTTGGAAGAAGACAACTGTAAATTTTCTCAGGAAAGTGTTTTTGATAATGAGTTTGATTTTCCATCATCATGATATCATCGTGACATCATCACAATGACCAAATTTGTGGATAACAGAATGCCCCCCAAAGTCTGAGAGCGGAACCAGTGACAGTCGATAGACTTTGTAAGCTGCATGTGTGTGTCAAGAACCAAAAGCACATCTAATCAGAGATCTGCAAACATCCAAGCATCAGCAGAATATCATATATATCAATTCCGAGGTAGGCATTACCATACTCATATCATAGACTGATGACATCATAAACCAAGGTCATGGCCACCAATCATACACTGTGGATCCATGCCATCACTATATAGCACAACCACCTAAATACAATGTGGATTTGTGCGACAAATTTTTAGTCAAGACGACATAGCCACGAAACATACACAGTGGATCTATGTGTCACAAAAATACATACTCCATCGCAACCTGGATCACAAAGACAATATCCAGGGTCTTCAATCTCGTCGCCCAAAGCACGAATCTGACCATGCGATTACATGTGTCGAAGTCGAACATGGTAGAAACCACTTGATTACCGGTCATTGATGTATACCATTAACAAGTGCGAGGGAAATCATCATTAATGTCAATGACTCCCAAGGTACTATAGTACAATCCGTTGACTGTGAATAAATGAGTTGATGTCGAAAACTCAATGGAATCTCTTGATCAAGGGTCAATGATGAAAACCCACTGTCAAAAGAGAGAAACTTGCCATTGAGGCATGCAAGCTTCAAGGTACTAAATAATTTCTAAGTCTCGATTCTGGATAATGTGCTGAAGTCGACAGAACAAGACTTGTCACAGGAGGGCCTTGAGGTATCCCACATCAGTGACACGAAATGAGTAACAGAGTTTGAAAGTGAAACAGAACATGTGACAATTGGACTTTTGGACACAGAGAAGGCCGACATGGAATGAAAGTATGTTATAACCCTAAAATGCACCATACAGGTTTACCTGGCATCAGGCCAACTCATGCCTCTTCCTAGCCAAAGCCATGCTGAGTATTTCCTCAAAAAACCACTTAAAACAAACAACCCGCGCCCTAACTTATCGCTGGGCGCGGGTAACCGCTTGCTGTCCTCTTACTGCACGCGGGTATCCGCGGGCTAGCCCAAAACAGCCTGCGAGTACCTAACAATGCAAAAAATCAGGGAAGTTTCCGCCGAGACATGAGG
>ML857291.1:9673-27086 GCA_009831015.1 Picea engelmannii
AGAGAAACTACAGAGATTATTCCAGGTAAAAAAGGTTAAAACTACAGAGATTATTCTCGTTCAAAACCCTAGATATATAATCTTAGAAATAAAATATCTCCTAAAAAATGAAGAAACAAAAAAGTATTAATCATGTTCAAAACCCTAGATATATAATCTTAGAAAAAAAAAAAAGAGAAGCATTATTCTCATTCAAAATCGCAGAGATATAATTTCAAAACCGCAGAGATCCAGTATGCCCATTCCAAACCGCGGAGAAATATTAATTTCAAAACCGCAGAGTAGTATTCTCGTTCAAAACCGCAGAGAAATATTATTCCCGTTTATAACACATAAAATATTATAATATATTGTATATTAAAATGTATATTATATTTTATAATATATGTATGTTAAGATAGTAAAATATTATNGTGTTTGGCTTGCTTAGCTTAACTAGAAGGAAATTCAGGTTAATCCCAAAACTATATGGCAGCTACATTAAAGTAAAATCATGGCAAGATATTTTGTCCAGTACCCGTTATGAAAAATCTATAAACTATGTGTCATCATGGAGCAATAAGGCTTTCTCCATCCCTTGCTATGTCAAATTCTTTTAAGAAGCTAATTTCTTTTAAGATTATGAAACTAGCTCATTTGTTAGCATATTATTCATATTTCAAAGTAATCATCATAAATAATTATATTGTGTTAACTATTATTTTCATTTCCAAGTTTACTTAATAGGGACTAAGCTCCCATGCAACCCTTGTTTCATTATCTATCATTTTCAAATTATATTCTAATTAAATTCTTTAAAAAAAAAAACGATATTTTAAAAAATTAATATTTTATATTTGATTAATATTCTTTTATTATTTGACCAAATCCTCTTCTCCTATTTATTGGTCTTTCTATTAATTTTTCAATATTTTTATTATTTTTTAGTCCATCTCCCCGTTTCTCATTATCTTCATTGATTTCCCCTTCCTACTTATATTTTTAACAATTCTATGTGATAAATATTTACTTCTTTTATATTATTATTTTTAGTTTTTATTTCTTATATTCTATTTAAATATTTTATTCAATATTATTTTTATTAATTTTTTTAACAAAAATTATTAGGAGTTTTTATTATAAAAAAAGGTTGTGCATAGCCAAAAACAACCAAAAGATATAAATTTGAAAATTCCTAGAGGCCTTGAGTAGAGAGTGGGCCTTACAATTCTTCAAATGGGTAATAATTCCTTCTATATACACTAAAAAACTACTTATGTTTTTCCAAGTATACATTTTGACAAAGGTAAATAACATAAATATAGTTTTTCACTACATAAACCTGGTCTAGATGAGATTTAACTTGGTGTGCACCCCATATGGATCATTCTCTAGAGAATCACGTTCAAGTTGGTGGGGTGTGGGCTACAAAACTTCATAAGATGCATATGATCATGTTGATGGAACTAGTTGTTGCTAGATTGGAGTGTTGGAAGGTTGCGTTGGGAATTCCTGTGAAGAGAATGGATCTGGATTGAATGTTGATTAACTGTGCATAAGTCGATGGCCAATTATTTGTTCCTTTTTTCCTGTTGTTCCTGTTGTTGATGAACGAGTTGGGCATTTGAGACACAAAGAGACTCCATTTCATGTTGATGCTTTTGCATTTGTTCTTTCATTTTATCAACCTTGCAATTGTTGCATTCACAATGGAGGTGGCTTCAGTGCCACATGCTTGGGGAGACACTTAAATAATAGATATGTATCTAGGAGAGAAATTGTCGATTGAACCTAGAGAGATAGGAGCTTATCCAAAATTTAGGAAATTCATGATTGTTGTCCACATCCTTGTTGTTGCACTTATTATAATCCCAATCAACAATGAATGGAGGAACCCATATGTGAGAAGGCAACACCATAACCAGAAATGATGGGGCACAAAGATAATTCATTGTTGAATCCTGGGACCGTGTCGCACACCCCGTGTGAGATGATAAGCCAAAGAAGCCGAGGGGAATGGATCTAGTGATTCGATCCAGGAGCGAAATTGAAATCCCATCTGGAGCCGTCAATTCATTTGGCCTGATTTAATAACATCCACGCGAGGAAACAATAGCATGTGTTGATGAGAGGCGAGCTCTCGTGTCATGGGTATGGGGGGTGATCCAAAATGAATCTTTTAAATGAGAATGGTTGAGTTATTATGCATGTGTTTATTACCCATTTAGGAAGATGAATGAAAGAGCAAGACTTTATTGAAGAAACATAGCAGCCATGAAAAAATATACAGATCTAAACATAAGCATGAGTAACAACAAACCATAACAAGAGAAGTGGTAACAGAGTTTGGCAATCTCACCTACGTCTTCGAGCCTTTGTCTTAGTGGGTGAGGCTTCTTTATTTATGTTCAAAGCTCAATAAGTACATCACAACAGTGCCATAAGCATACAAGACTGATCTGGTCTTGTTCTCCCAGATCTCTAGAACCCAACAAAAGAAATGACACTCAAAATGGATGACCGGAGCTCCTAGAAATGGTCTGCAAAGGTGCTCTCCCCAACAGCTTCCCTGCATAAAAATGGCTTTGGCTTGGCTTTCCTTCATCATAACTCTTCTTTGAAACTCCTATAATGGCCTCAAGAAGGACTGGTTTATATAGATCTGGAGTTGTTTATCATCCCCCAACTTCCTCACAAGATCTGGCCTCAAAAAGGGCCCAATATCCCCCAAAAATGGGCCAAATCCTCCATTAATAGGAATAAAATCAATAAAAATCCATAAACATATGGTAAAAACTGACTTTGCAATATATTATTGGGCTTAGACCCTTTTTTTGGGCACGCTCCTCTAAGCTTGGTCACATGGCTTGTAATGTGGCCAAGCGCCATCCCAAAGGGCTGCGCGCTGGCCCATGGTCCGAATACAGTGGTCATGTGGTGATAAATGATAGGACCGTGCTACTATCCGAGTGCCTAACCCGTGGTTCCAGCTCCCAAAACATATGGAAAAGAGTACTACAATTGTGTGCTTGGGTGGTTAAAGGAATGGCGCCTGCGCTATACAGAGTATGGTTATATGCGGCACAAAAATTTGTGGGCTGGGGCTTAGCCCCAGCCCCTTTCTTCCCTCCTTACATAACACATACACTTTAAATAATTACAAATGGGCTTGTAATTACAAGAACTACATTGGCACGTTGGTCAAAGGTCATTTCTAAAGGTGTTTGCTCTATCAATAGGTCATGGGGTAGAACCCCATGAGCCCCAAAATAATTTTTCCATTCAACTAGTGATGGGGTGCCACATGGAAGCCCATGTTTTGGCCACGTGGAAGCCTTTCATTGGTCCTCAATGATGCCACTTGTCAATGTTGTATTGGTCCACCATGTGCCACTTGGTGAAGTGGGATTGGTCCATGTCACTACCTAGTCACCCTGTTGTTGTGTTGCCACATGTCACTTTGCTAATGTCAGCATAATGACATCAGCAAGATGTCATGGTGACATCATCATTGACTTTTTCCAGTTGACCTGTTGACTTTTTAGTTGTTTGGGGAAATGATCAGCGTGCGATAACTTTCACATACAACACCTGTTTGAGAAAGTAAATATATGGAAAGAATCAGCGCAACGAGTCAGTCGCAATGGAATTGGTTTCATCTGATTCCAATAACTTTCATTTTTTAGCCTTTTCTAGACCTGGGAAGCCTCCTGGATTTGATTCTGGATCACACCTCCCCACTAAGGATCTTTTGGTCCCCAAAAGGTTACTGACCAGTCAACAAGATCGGGATAGGCCACCGGGCTTGTCCTCTGTCTCTGAACTCTGTCATGTGCACCTGTCTCATCAAGATCAACTGTAACACAATCATGACAACTAACAACATATTGTTATCCATTTGAACCCTGACACATTTTAATGAAGCCACTATCATCCATGTAGATAACATTACTAATGATAGTATCAAAAACATAACTGCAAATGAGATGATATACTTGTAATATTTTCACGACATGAGCTTATCTTGAAGCAAATCGTGATTGATTTTCCATTCAACAATCATTTCCTATTCTTGCTTAAGATTGATTACTTCATTTGAAACAATTATTGGTTTGTTGCTTTCTTGAACTGCCTTCTTTAATTGTTCCATTGTTTGAAGAGTTTTATTTGCCTTAACATGATGAGCATGAACCACATAATCTTGACCTGCTTTGGTTAATTGATATTGATTCTTTGTCCTGTAGAAGATTGTCTTTCAATCATATAAATATGGACTACCTAAGACCATTCCACATTCACTTAATGGCACTACATCACATGTTACCTCATCCACATACTTTGATGAAATAGAAATTTTGATTGTGCACTTCTTTGTTAAGTGCATTTGAAGATGGTTGCTTATCCATTTAAGTGTGTATGTCTTATGATGTACTTGTGTTTTTAACCCCAATTGCTTAATCAATTCTTCTGAGATTATATTATATTGAGATCCACTATTGATTAATGTGTCTATCTTAGTGTGTCGCATGTTTACCCTTATATGAAACAATTTACTTCTACAATCAATGCCTTCGCCAATTTTACCTGTCCTACCAACCAATGAGACCTTAGATTCGTCACTTGAATCTGATCCCAAGTTTGTGGGTCTTATTGTTGTTGCTATTGTTTGCCTCCCTTTCTTTTCCTTGAACCACTTTCGCCTCTTCTCGGGATGCAACTGCCAACAACGGTCCTCATCATGACCCTCTTTCTTGCAATGTTTGCAAGAGGGATTCTCTTCCTTTCTTGCCACAAAACTTGAATTCTTTCCATGCCACTTCCTCTTGTCCTCTTTCCTTGAAGACGATTCCCCAGATACACCTGCTTTCCCTGCTTCAATATACGTCGCTTGAATAGAAACCTCATCAAGGTTAGTGGGCCCAAACATGAATACAATGTTTCTAATATGTGCACGTAAAACTCTTATATACTTCATAAGGGTTTCTTGTGTATGTAAAGGGATATCTAACATCAATTCCATTTTTTTAAAGCCATCTGTATATTCTTGCACTGTTTGTCCTTTTCTTAGTTTTAAAGATTGTCATTCAATTAATGCTTTCTCTTTATAACCCAAAGGATAGAATTTTTTCCTAAGTGCAAAAATGAAGCTTTGCCATGTTGGAAATACATTACCCACTTGTTGTGTTTCGTTTTGCAACTTACTTTTCCACCAGATGAGAGTTGTGCCTGCAAGTCTCAATGATGCCAAATTGATTTGTGTGGCCTCATCCTTGATCTGTTGCACACTACAGTAAACCTCCATCTGCCTAACCCAATTGTCAAGTTTCTCTACATTAACTTCACCATCATATATGGGTAATTCGAATTTAACATCAAGTTTTAACAATGACATTTCATTCTTATGTTTGTGAACATGTTTCTTTGCATTGGATTTAGAACTTGAAATTGAAGAAGAAGGAGAAAAAGGAGGTGATGATGGAGGTGAAGGAGGAATATAATGACGATCCTCTCCCTCTTCACTTTTTCCCTTTGAATATTCACCCAAATTTGGTTTCTTACATTCCAAGTAGTCTTCGTACAAAACTTGCATCATCTCCGACATGGAAAAGAAAGCTTTTTGAAACTCTTTCTCATCCTGAGAAACTCCCTCTTCCAATGCCATCTTCTCGATGTGAGAAGCTCTCTTTCTCAATCCAATCAATAGATTATCTTCAATAATCTCGCCTTCACCACGCTTTAGCTTTTCCCTGGTTAACATGAAAAACTCAAATCCAAATGTCAACTAGCTCTGATACCACTTGATCGGAAATGAATCTTTTAAATGAAAATGGTTGAGTTATTATGCATCTGTTTATTAACCATTTAGGAAGTTGAATGAAAGAGGAATACTTTAGTGAAGAAACATAACAGCCATAAAACAATATACAGATCTGAACATAAGCATGAATAACAACAAACCATAACAAGAGAAGTGATAACGGAGTTTGGCAATCTCGCCTACATATTCAGGCCTTTGTCTTAGTGTGTGAGTCTTATTTATTTTTGTTCAAAGCTCAATAAGTACATCACAATAGTGCCATAAGGCTACAAGACTGATATGTTCTTGTTCTCCCAGATCTCTAGAATCCAACAGAAGAAATGTAAGGTAGCTAAAGAGGTAGTGGGGGGGGGGGCAGAGAGCCCATAGTGATAATAGTGGAGACCATTCAATGTAAGGTGGACTAAATCCACTATATTATTAAATAAGGCTCACTATGGCAGTTAGATATAATAAATGGGTAGTTAGATATGATAAATGTAAGAGGACTTATTAGAAGGTTCTACTTCTAGAAGATTCCTCCTCTAGAATGTTCTTAGGTGATGGTAGCACTATATAAAGGGGTTCAAGCAATGTAATGGGACATGAAGAGAATTATTGTATTTGGAGCTGAAGATCATTAGGAGGATGCCCCCTCGAAGAGGCAAGTGAACAGGAGAGGATCCCTTCCATAATAGGATCCATTGTATGGTGTTTCCATACCTCAAGGGTTTGGTAATAATAAAGTGTGGTTTATTCTATATTGACATTTGGGTCTATTGTGTATTCAACGTTTGTGGTGATTATATTTGTAGATCTATTCAGGTTCTTAACAATTGGTATCAGAGCACTTTCCTTGGCAGACATTGTGGACAAATATATTTTTATTTTTGCAAAACAAAATTCGGAGAAGAAAAAAGAGGGTCGTGACATTCCATAAAATTTCGGTATATTTCTGTGAAAAATTTGCAGAAACAGGTTGTAGATCTGAGATCCTCTCAGAAAAACACCCAAGTTGAAAAAACAAATCGTCCGAAACAGAGTCTGGGAAGTCGATATATTGAAGTTTTCAAATCTACAATTTTTTCAGGGTTTTTTTTTCGTGGACGGTGACGCAATTTTTTATTTATTGATGTAGCATGTGGAGGCCGAATTTGCCCAAAAAAATTAAAAATAAGAGTTCGTCTCACAATTTCACCAAATTTCAAAAAATAAATCAGCCGAAACAGAGTCCGTGAAGTGAAGTTATGAGCATTTTAAATTCAACGGTTTTTCAAGGTTTTTTCGAAAAACGCCGCGATTTTCTGCAGTAATTTATTATTCTATTTTTTGGGTTTTTTCGTGACGGTGGCGGGACTGTAGAGTTCATAAATTTTCATAGGGTTATTAGATGGCTATTTCTCCTCAAACCCTCAAATAAATTATATAGATTACTGAAACATTCAAAGCCCAATTGTTTGACACATTGAATGACAGATTGGATGGCCTCAATGATAGTTTTCGTAGTATTCAAGATTCATTGGATAACATGCAGGAGAGATTTCTTATGGTGGACCTTAGGGATGAATATAATCAAAAATTTTATGCTTGGTATGATTTTGAGGCCGATTGTGATGATTGGTATATGGATAGTTGTCATTTTTGGGATGATGACCACTTCCATATTTTATTTGATGACTCTACTTCACCTTCTGTAGAGAACATCAATGTCCCACATCAAGAGCTAGTTACCAATGTCCAACCTGCATATTCTACAATGGTATTGTTCCTTCCAGATTCATACTTGATCATCTCCCACTATGTGGATGGATATTCTTATTTGGATCCACATGATAGGTGTTAGTATTGGGAGCATAATTTCCAGTTGGTTATTGGGTGTCGATATCTTCCATGTGGGGTTCACATGAGCAATTGGACATGGGAACCTCATTTACAATGGCAGTCCAGTTGACTTGTTGACTTTTTAGTTGTTTGGGGAAATTATCAGCGTGTGATAACTTTCGCATAAAGCACCCGTTTGAGAAATTAAATATATGGCCAGAATCAGAGCGACGAGTCGATCGCAATGGAATTGGTTTCATCTGATTCTGATAACTTTCATTTTTTAGCCTTTTCTGGACCTGGGAAACCTCCTGGATCTGATTCTAGATCAGGGAGAGATCTTGATGATTCAAGTGCATTGATGACATCATTTTCCTTAATACAGATGGTAGATGGGGTCACATCCCCTCCTAATCTTTTATTTTCTAAATTTAATGCTCTAATTCGACACTTGCTAATGAGACTTAAAACAAATTACATATTTGAAGCATTGGATCAAGGGTGTTGGATCAACGAAACTTGCCCATTGATCCTAATGTTACCATGTGCCAAAAGATTTGCCTCTTTAGAAATACTATCGACTTTCCCATTTTTCCTTCGATAGATGTGATAGTAGTCCACAATTTGGAAATTTTTCTCTGCGCTCATTATTCTTTTGTAGATACGTTTAAGATTAGAGTGTGCATTTTTTCTCAACCTCCATAGCCTCTTAATGATCAAATCGGAGTCACCAATGACTAAAACGTGGGCTGATTTGGCTACTCGAATTAGTTGCATTCCCATATATTGTAACGTCATGTTTTCCCCCAAGATTGTAAGTATGCTAAGACTTCATATAATTATGTTTATGAACCATGTAATTGTGTTTTAATTAATGAAAAAACAAAAACCGTTGACTGAGAGGGAACAACCTTGGAAGTAATGGCCATGATACACAATTTGGAATTGATGAAGCATGGATTGATTGAGTGGTTGCGTGAAGTGGAACTGAGATGTTTTTATGAAGAAAATATTAAACTTGTTTAACAAGCTAATCTATGCTTGCTAAGAATAAACTTACACCCTCCAACATACCTTATTTGAATGGAGCCACGTGACCAGTTATGGAAGATTAGGGAAGTGGTTGAAGCAGTTAATAAATGTGACAGTTTGGTCTCTTGGAGGAGGAAAGGGGTCAAATAAATGACATGACAGTGGGACACCATAGATTTTCCCCTTCATGATGGGAGCCACATACTATAGGTTACGTCTGCAGGAAGCCACAAGAATCCAAAGGGAATTGATCGAGGAAGAGACCAAAGGTGGAAAACACCTCTAGAGAAAACACACTAGACACAGAAGGACCACCAAAAGACAAGGAAAGACAGATGACAAGAGGGTGCTAACTGTTATACATAAGGAGAGTGGCATCAGAAAATAGAATGTGAAGGAGCTTGAGGAGAGAAAAAACCTGAGAAGGAAAGAGTGAGAACGAGACTCATAGATTATGGTGCAGTGAACAAAAGTGTTCAGGAGAACAAGTTGAAGAGAAGAGAGATTTCCTTGAAACAAATAGGAAACTCATCCAACTTAAGATTGATCACCCTGAGACAGAGAAGACCCGTATCCAAACTGGAGCAATAAATGACTACACCTTGGTGCTTACTAGATAGAAACTGACACTGGTAAGGGGAGGTATCCGAGGGAATGTTTAGCAGAGAAGGGATTCCCTTGTGTAGAGGAAATCTAGTTGAGAAACCACTTGATAAACCTGTAGATACCTTGAGCTCAACGAGAAGGGGGGAAATTATATTGTTGTCAGAGGAGGAAGGAGACTAACTTTCCTAGATCATCTTGAGCTTGGAAACCAACTTATTCATTCCCCTTGTGGTATCATGACTTGGCACAAGGGTGGCATATTGTGGGAAGGCACTCTACAATAAGGCCTAAGGTTGGGAGGAAAGGCGTCCACTCTCAGGCAGTTGGTATTGGAAATTTCCCTAATCAGATAAGTATTTAATCTTGATTTGAATAACTATGTGTGAATGATGTAAGTGTGTAATTATATGATTAGGATGGGAAATGTAAATGCTTATAATCAATAAATGGAACCTCTAAATAACTGGGATATGGTGTAGTCACCATAGCTTAACTTGATAAAATTTGAATTGAAAAAAACATCGCAAGTGTTCTGAAGTCTGAAGGAATCCTCGTGAGGAATGGAGGACTCTGAGTTATGAGGGAACCATGATATTTACATGGAAATCTTGCAATATATGCAAGAAATTCATCTCTAATGGAGTTGAAAGGCCTTTTATGGTCTTAGAGAAGTTTTTCAACTCATGAAGACCTGGTGAAACCCTTGCAGAACCTTGAAAATTGGCTAAGTCCCAAATCGATGTGTTATCCAAGGGAAAAGAAGTCTTTAGCTACCATATCTATTATAATAGTAGAAAATAGAAATATTGCAGTGAATTATGGCAGAACAACAACAAAAAATTGAAATACTACAAAGAATAACAATGAAATATATGGAACCACAACACAAACATAATACCTTTATTGATAGAAAATAATGTTCACTTGCCTCTTCGAGGGGGAAACCTCTAGTAGAGCAGAGCTCTAGTAAAATAATTCTCAAGACAAGGATTTATGATGCCTCCTACTCTTATTTATACTAATTCTATATTCTAAAGAAAATTCTAGAGGAAGATCTTTCTAGAAGTGGAAGCTTCTATAAAGTCTTCTTAAATTGACTTGTTCACATTTATTAAATAGGCCTTATTAACTAATGATGACCTTTATTACATGGAAAATATATTATTCTACCTAGGAGAGGCATTAGGGAGGTTAGGTCCCTAACATGCCCTCCCCTTTGAAGAAAATCCTTGTCCTCGAGGCTTGAGATGAGGAAATTGTTGCAAAATGGTGGTCGAGTCCCAGGTGGCATCTTCTGGAGTTGTATATTTCCACTAAACTAACACTTCCTTGATGGTGCACTGACGGAGGTGACACTCTTGCTAGTCCAGGACTTCTTGTGGCTACAACCAAATGGAACCTTCTTCATCCAACTCAGGGAGACTAGTTTGAGTTTGACACTTTGTTCCAATCACTTTCTTTAAGAATGAGACATGAAAAACAAGATGGATCTTAGAATGACTGGGAAGAGATAACTAGTAGGCCACAGATCCCACTCACTTGAGAATGGTACAAGGACCAAAACATTTGGGAGAAATTTTCTAGAAATGTTCATCTTTGATTGAAGTCTGATTATAAGGTTGGAGACGAAGAAACACCTCGTCCCATTCAACAAATTGATGCTCAGAATGACCTTGATCTACTTGCTACTTCATGTGATTATGAGCCAAGACAAAATTTTCTTTGAGGGAACCAAGAATAGCCTATCAGACTATAATATTTTTTTCAACCTCCTAAAACTTTGAGACACCTTACATGTATGAGAGAACCAAAAATGGATTGTGTCCATAGACTTGTTCAAAAGGAGTCATTCAAGTAGTTGTATTTTCAGAGGTGTTGTACCACCATTCAACTATGGGTAACCATTGAGCCCACTAATGTTGTCAGTCAGATGCAAAACACCACAAATATGTTTCTTAACACGTGTTTGCAACTTCAAGTTGGCCATCACTCTAGGGATGATAGGTGGTTATAAGATGCAATTGGGTTCCCTAGAGCCTAAACAATTCTTTCCAAAATGTTACTGGTGAAAGTGGGATCTTTGTCAGAGATAATAGAATGCGGCATGCCATGAATTTTGAAGATATTATCCATGAAATTTTGAGCCATTGTGGATGCAGTGAATGGGTGTGGAAGAGAACATAAATGAGCATATTTGGAAAGTTGGTCGACTACCACCATGATAATTGAATTATTTCCCAATTTAGGTAATTCAACAATGAAATCCATGGAAATATCCCACCAAATAGCAGGGAGAATCGTAAGCGGTTGGAGTGTTCTTGTGGCTTTGACTTTCTCTCCCTTGTTGCATTGACAGACATCGCATTTAGCCACAAATGTGTAGATGTCTTGTTTCATACCATCCTAGAAAAAATAGTGTTTGACCCTTTCATAGGTTTTGGTAAACCATGAATGCCTGGTTGTGGGTGAAACATGAAGCTCAACAAGCGTTGTGGATTTAAGTTGTGATTGTTTTCTTAAATACATACGGTCTTTGTAGTGAAACTCTTCATTATGCCAAGATTACCCTGGAAAAGTTGTAGAATGGTGTTACAATTGTATGATTAGGTGAGATATTTTTGGGTCTTGTAGCCATTCCTAGAAAATATCTTGGAGCTAACCTGGTATAATGAAGGAGAGGGAAAAGAGGGACCCTTCTTCTTCATACTTCCTGGAAAGAGCGTCAACAACCAAATTTTATTTTCCCTTCTTGTAAATGATCTCATAATCATATCCAAATAGCTTGGTCACCCATTTTTGTTGCTATGGGGATGAAATTTGTTGTTCTAGAAAATGCTTGAGGATCTGATAATCGGTTTTAATTTGGAAGTGTTTCCTTAGGAGATAAGGATGCCAGATATCCACGTCATGAAAAATAGACAACATTTCCTTTTCATAGATTGATTGGACCAAATGTATCTCCTAAATTTGTTTTCTAGTGAAGGCCAAAGGCTTGCCATCAACATGAGGACTGCCCCAATTCCTTTCCTTGAAACATCACAGTCCAAGACAAAAGTCTTAGTGAAGTCGGGAAGGTTCATGACTAGAGTCATGCACATAGCCTCTTTAAATGCTTGGAAGGATTGATCAGTAGTTGGATTCCAAGTGAAAGCAATCTTCTTAAGGAGAGCAGTGAGAGGTGTAGAAATTTTTCCATAATTATGAACAAGCTTGCGATAATACCTCATTAAACCCATAAAACCATGCAATCTCTTAAGAGTTTTAGGGAGAGGAAAATCCTTCATTGCTTCAATTTTCTTAGGATCCACATGTACACCATCCTTGCCGACAATATGACCTAGGTATTCCACTTCAGAGGCTCCAAAGGAACATTTAGACTATTTGAGGAAACCTTTGTGATAAGAGAGTAGATGGAGAACTTGATCCACATGGGTGAGATGGGATTCCCAAGTTTTGTTATAGATGAGGATACCATCAAAGAAAAATACGAAAAAATGATGAAGGAATGGATGGAAGGCATGATTCATGAGACTTTGGAAAGTGGAGGGGGCATTACACTAACCAAAGGGCATGACCAATAACTCATAGTGATCCTCATGAGTTCTAAAGGAAGTATTGGGAATGTCTTCCTCTTTCATACGTATCTAGTGGTATCCAGAATGAAGATCAAGTTTAGTAAATTATTGAGCACCACTCAACTCATCCAAAAGATCATCAATGACAGGAATGTGAAATTTGTCTCTAATGGTGATTTTTTTCAAGGCGCAAAAGTATGGACACATGCACCAAGTTCCTTATTTCTTGAGGATCATGACCATGGGGGAGGAATAGGGGCTGGTACTAGGACAAATAACAACAACTTCAAGAAATTCCTGAACAATTTTCTCAATTTCATTTTTCTATGCAAAGGGATGATGATAAGGGAGAACATTGGGAGGAAGGATACTTGATACTAGAGTAATGGAATGATCATGAACACCACGGGAAGGGGGAAATCCATGGGGAGTGGAAAAATGACTTGATTTTTGGAGAGCTTAGATTGGAGGTCAGGGTGCACAGAGGGTGTCTCAACTTCTTGAATGGAATGGAGTTGGGAAATAAATATCGAATGACCTTTTTTGAGGAGATTTTCCATTCAATGGGAATTGATGATCTTAGGGGAGCCTTTTGTGAGACCTTCGAACATATATTGTTGTCCCTCCTATTGGAATTGCATGGTTAATTCCTTAAAATCCACGAGAATGGGTCCTAGAGTGCGTAACCATTCAATGTTGAACACAATGTCATAGACACACATGTGGATGGAAAACATATGATATTTCAGGTGATACTGACCAATTTGTAGGTGCACATTTTCACAACACCCACCACATTTCATGGAACTTCTATTGGCAATCATAATTTGAAAAGTGTTGACAACACGGATATAGTAATTGAATTCCTAGGAAATCCGACGATGAATAAAATTATGGCTTCTACCACTATAAATTAGAATCATGACCTTCTTGTTCTTAATGTAGCCAATGAGCTTGAAGGTTTGGGGAGAATAGAAACCAGTAAGGGCATGCAGTGAAATCAATGGTTCAACTTCAAGTGGATCATAGGGTGGATTAGGAGCATTGGTTGGGGGTAGTTCATCCACTGGGGAGAATTATACTCCTCGTCAGCAACCTCATCAAAAATGTCCATGAAAAGTTTATGTTCCTTAAACTTCTTCTCTGAAAAATGTTTTTCATCACAATTATAGAAAAGACCCTTGAGTTGGATTTCAACCATTTATGCCCAAGTTAATTTATGGATCTTGAGAGGAGTGGCATGAGGGGTAGGATTGGTAGGTCGAGTGTGAGGAATAAAGGATGGTTTGTGATTATGGGTGGAGAAAATTTGTTTGGCTTCCTTGGCATGTTGAGTAGCTTCCAACCAATTTTACGGGTGATCCATGAGGACCTGGGCATGAATTTTACCCCCAAGGCCACTGATAAAGCATTCCCTGAAGAAATCGTATGACATGTCATTTTTTCAGAAATCCAAGTGTTCAAAGGCTGATATGAAATGTTCTATTGTGCCATATTGTTTCAACTTGGTCAAATGACCTAGATAGTGGGTGTCAGTGTTAAAGCATTCATAAATCTATTTAACAAACTATGTCCAAGAAACATACTCTTGGCATGTATTTCGATGCCATTTCCAACATTTCCATCATTCAAGATCCATATAGAGGACACCATAACGAAGTTTGGACAACTCATCAATAATTGCATGTAAGGAGAAATATTGTTCCATTTGAGTGACCCAACCTATGGGATCTAATCCATCAAATTGTTTCACCTCAACTATGGGAAGATGGGGATCACGAGGAAGGGAGTTGGAATGAAATGCCATAGTATGGGAATATTCCTCACCTTCATAGTGCGAAGGTTTTTTAGATGAGGGAGAGCCATGGGAATATTTTAACCATTGGTTGAGAATGGTGGTGAGGGAGGCCAATTCACCTTTAACTACTGCAAATTCACCCTTAACGTTGGCCTCAAAGGTTTCCAATTTTGAATTGGTGGAAGCAATGTCTGAAGTCACTCTCTAGATGTTCTCCCTGTGTTATTTGGATTTGTCTTGAAGGTGAAGTATTTCTTGGTTACAAGTGGTGGCCATTTGAGAATGTGGGGGGGTGAGGAGTGAAAGTGGGTCCATGAAAAAAAGACATATAAAAGATATATATGACTGTGATTATGGTGAAAAGAGGAATACAATGGGATAGGTGCCGAATAAGGGTGTCGGGAAGGGTGGGTGGGAAAAAAAAAGGTTGATAAGTGATAGGTATGAAAACTATCAGGGTGAAAAGGGGAGTCCAATGGGATAGGGCCCAAATAAGGGTTTCAGTGGGACCACTATAATTTTTTTCAACTCTTGTGGATCTATACACCGATCTTAATAATACTACAGTGGAGAAATGCCCAAATTATTAGCAGAAAGAAATGTGTAGTAATTTCACAACCAGAATGCAGGAGGTAAGGTTGCACAACAATAGATCTATTCCTTTTTTGTTTTGTTTCCGTCCCAATGGTTTGGGTGTTTAGGGTTCCTACAAACAAGGGTTTTCCATGTGTTATAGCTCTCTAATATATGTGCTAGATAGAATATAGTACTCAGCCCAATATCTCAGGTAACCAACTAAGGAGGCTAGATCATGCCCTAATTTGTACTACCTAACTATCCAGGTACTAGAGAGTATATTCCCAAGTTTTGTTATTAGTGGCACTATATAAATCAGGTGGATGATTGATTGATCCATGGAGGGTTTCAGGATACCTACGCCAGTCCATATGTTACACATTATTTTCATCACCCTCATGACCGTTAATGATGTAAGCCTATCCTTTGTCTTTAGAAGGATCAATAGCCTAAATTCCTGAAGAAAGAAGGGAGAAGAAATTTCCACGAGAGAAGAAGTTGTATTTGTCTTTGCAAAAACCCTATTAAGGAGGATTTCCGCAGGTTTCTCTATATGCAAGGTGCGGTGATGCCTGATTTCCACGCCTTTCTCTATAGCTAGGGTGTGAATTTTCTGCAGGCTGCTCTATAGCTAGGGTGCGGAAATTCCTGTACGTGGGAAAAACGAGTGTCTTATTGATGCTTCTAGAAGGAGAAGCTTCTATGGTGAGGTGGCCTCCGAATGGTTTGGATCTCAGTTGATTTCATGATATAGTGGGATCATCCTAACCTCCTCACCTTATCCTCTTCAGTTTATAAAAGGAGAGGAGCTCTCATGGATAAAGTTAGATTGGCTTGTTATTGCATTTTGTAGCTTGGAGTTTTTGGAGCTTGTATGTTGGCTTTGAGCTTTGTTTTGTCAAGATAGATTGTGAGTAGCTATCAGATCCATCATCTCAGAATCCTTGGAGCAAGAAGTGTGTGGGAGGAAAGGGACTGTTGGAAGGAACCTGACAATATCAAGGCATTTGGTTGTATCTTTCTTCCATATTCTTTAATACAGATATGCTTTTCTTTCCTATATGAATGTTATTTGTTCGTATTGTATGATTCCTTGATCACGTACATAGTTTCATATCAAATAGACTATGGTATTCTTGTCTTCGTTTTCTTGTGTTCCTTTGCAGATATTTCTCCATAAGCCTTGTGACGGATCTTGGATTGCATTGGCGAAGTCGGATCTTCAATATTTAAAAGGTATGTTCTTGATCCATTTCTCATTTGATAATTGAAATCTAAGGAAAGAGTAGTGTATTGTCTTGTTTTGTTCTAGTTTCGTAGTGAATCTAGGGGGATTTATTTGTGTCCGCACTTAACAATTAGCCCGATAACACCATATATAGTTTTTGTCTGATGCAGTACCACTCAAAGGGGTGCCAATAGGGGTTACAAGGGTGTCCAACAATGCGATATTAAAAACCTCTTGTATTTCCTGCATGTATTCTTCCCCAACCACATATTTATGCTTTGAATGGAATATCACTGTAGTTTTAAGATGTTGGAACATGTCTCTACCCTGAAAAAACTTAACCCACAACTCCTACCAAGGAAATTTCTATGATACCACTTGCTAGGTGCCAGATCTATTATAATAGCAGAAAAGAGAAATATTGCAATGAATAACAACAGAACAACAACAAAAAATTGAAACATTGCAGAGAATAACAACAGAACAACGAAATATATGGAACCACAACACCAAAATAATACCTTTATTGATAGGAACCAATTTTCACTTACCTCTTAGAGGGAGAAACCTCCTGCAAAGAAAATATATATTACAATAATTCTCAAGACAAGGATTTCTCATGCCTCCTACTCTTATTTATACTAATTCTATCTTCTAAAGAACATTCTAGAAGAATATCTTTCTAGAAGTGGAAGCTTCTATTAGGTATTCTTACATTGTCTTGTTCACATTTATTAAATAGGCCTTATTAAATAATGTCAACCTTATTACATGGAAAATATATTATTCTACCTATGTGAAGGGTTAGGGAGGTTAGGTCTATTATCAGGCTAATTGTTAAGTGTGGACACAAATCAATCCCCCTAGCTTCACTACGGAACTAGAAAAAAACAAGACAGTACACTACTCTTTCCTTATATTTCAATTATCAAATGAGAAATGGATCTAGAACATACCTTTTAAATATCGAAGATCCGAATTCTCCAATGCAATCCAAGCTC
>ML857292.1:0-18365 GCA_009831015.1 Picea engelmannii
CATTATGCATGAGTGTAAGATTTTATGCAACTTAAATGCTTACAATAATATCATTTAACAATAAGGTAAGATGCAAATGACTAGCTTCAGGCGGTAGAAAATTATTTATTACAGTGATGGATGTCTCTTGTACCTTAAGTATTGCGGGAATATCCAATCTGAGAAGTTACGTGGGACATTATAGAGGACAATACGTAATGAAAATTAATGTTGAAATCCAATGTGAATATTGTTGTACTGTCAACGATCAAGGCTGAAATTGACAATAACGGAACTACTGCTCGAATCAAACAATACTAGATGAAAAAATCACAATATTTAGGCGACAATAATCTACACAATACTTTATGAAACAATCACAATATTCATGCAAGAATAATCTGTCGATTTGATTGGTGGGCTTTAGATACAGTAACGACAAAATTGCAATGCTAGAAGAGAAGAAACCTAATTTTTCTAAGCCACATAACTAACGAAAAAATTACAATGCTATAAGAGTACTCCGTGAAGAATTCATCTCCACCCAGCCGAGTCGAGTGAGTTCATTCCCACCCAGCCAAACCTAGCCGTTCTCAAGTGTGGGAATTTATTATCCATCAGTTATGTATCAATAAACTGCCCCAAAAAATTACAGTGCTAGACTGGTTTTTGAATCGTTACGAACTGGTCTATCAAACTAGATTGCGGAAATAATATTGCGGAATATATATATATGCATTCAGAAAGTTCTCCACGCAGGCTTTGATACCAATGTTAGCATATTTGCAGGATCTAGAAACTTTCAAGTTTTGAACCTGGTATATATTGCAGCGAATTTTAATTGCATTCATACCTGAATCCATTTGATATTCGAACCTTCTTTTCTTCTTGCTACGAGCCCTCTTACACAGAACTAGAAATTGAGTTTGCACAGAACCCTCTTCAACAGAACAGAACAGAAAACAAGTTTCTCTCTCTTACCCTGCTGCCATACGCCTTCAGATCAATGTGATGGGTATTCATGAAGGTTCTTTTATAGGTAGAGAGAGGACCGGTTTCCCCAAGACGGTTATTCTCCACCTGTCCATCAGAGTAGGATATTCGACCATTCTGTTACCAAGGTGACAGTTTTCATAACTGTTTCTTCATATGGGTCATTTACGAAATTAATCTTACAATTGTGGCTCAACCAGGGCAGCCTGGCTTCGTCGTTGATTATGAACAGGTACAACAAACTCACTACAGTATGCCAAGAGACACTACAGGGACTTTTATTTAAAAATTTGTATAGGCATGATACAAAATTGAAAAAATTGCATTCTCCACCACAACAAAGGTTATAATGCACACCATCCAACACTGCAAAAACCAACAATATAAATCTCGAGCTATATTTCTAGAACATCCACCCATGTTAGGTTACTTAGATCTTTGTCGCATCTTCCTACGCTTTCTTTTGAGCCTCCTCATTGGCTTCTTCTCCCATTGTGATCATACAAATTAATTTGAAAATACTATAAGGAAAAAGTAACCAGAAATTACATCCATGGTACCCAAAGGACTTCGTTTACTCTTTATTAGGTTTTCAAAGATTCTGTATACCTTGATGCAATATAACAAAGCTTAGGTAGCGAAACCAGCAATAAATCAAGACAGATGCTCTTAAATGGACACACAATTTGATTTTAGTACTCTATCACTGTCTTGTGACCTTATAATAATAATAAGTTGACCTTTCATTCTGAGAGACGAATATGTTCGACCGGGAAACCCTATGAAACTGGTAAATGAACCTAAAGAAAAAATCTCAGTCCATAGAACATTTCTAAATGTAACAAAATGAATAAATATATCTACGAGAGTTGCTCGTCTCTGAGCTACCTGAAGAATTGAAGCTCAGACATAGATGCATTATTCTGCAAGCAGGGAATATTGTGCATAGCCAACACGAAAGTATGAAATTGCTCTAATGAATGCCGAGATATCCAGCAGTCTGGAATAAAGCGAGCTTGATATCCTTAGGTCTCATATTGTTTTTAGCTTTGTTTATCTGGAAAAAGCATGAAACAAACAAATTTTGAATCAGTGAGAAAGTTGGGGACCGAGTAGCCAGCAAATGGTCAAGCACGGAGGTCATAAAGGAAGATATTGATAGATGTAGAAAACCTATAAACAATGGGCTTGCATTCAAAAACCCCTGAAATAGATGATGATACCCTAGTAGATATAGAGTCCAAACGATTCTAAAGATCTAATTTAGAACTGGATAGATCCCTTACATAATGTAAATCGCAATCAATCGCAGATTTACAGGCCATGGGATGGGAGAATAAATATGTCGGTTGCGTAGACACACTAATTACATAAAAGGGATTCTATCGCTTAACAGTAGAATGGTGGAACAAGAGACAACTGCAGTCTACAATGCAGGCCCTTTCAAGATTGCCCTTTCAAGATTTGTTGCAGTAGAGTCTGGGTAGATTAAGCATGTGGTCTGGGTATGCGTACCACTACCATGCGTCTAACTATCACTCTGTTAACCGAAACGCATGCGCGTGGTAACGCTTGATATTCAAAAGAAACGTGGTCACTCCTCCCGAATAGTATATTGATGCCTTCAATTACATTAAATTTTATTGTTGATTAAAAAATAAACTGTTGAGTTTCATTTATCTGGTGTTAATATTTTAATTTATGTTAATCACTTATGTGGCAATCAGTAAGCTATCAAAGTAATTTTTAAATATGATTAGGTAAATCTAAAAAAGTAAACACATAAACCGATGTCTTTATAATTATGCCGAAAGGCGTACACCTATTGACAATGGGCAGATTTAATAGGGGTTTAATGCTTAATAAGTTTTTTATGGACAGGATTAAATATGGCTGGAATATTCTTAGTAGTCACACAAAATAAATGGCTGTGATTTTAATCATCAACTTCCTAGCTATTATAAAGATATCAGTTTATGTGTTTACTTTTTTACATTTACCTAATCATATTTAAAAATTACTTTGATAGCTAACTGATTGCCACGTAAGTGATTAACAGAAATTAAAATATTAACACCAGCTAAATGAAGCCCAAGAGTTTATTTGTTAATAGATAATAAAATTTAATATATATTTTTAAAGATTCATTTCATCTTCTCAACCTTTCGGCGTTCACCAGCAACTATTTTGTTGTTGTGCTAGTAGCTAGGAAGTTAATGATTGAAATCATAGCCATTTATTCTGTGTGACTACTAAGAATATTCCAGCCATATTTAATCATGTCCATAGAAAACTTATTATGCACTAAACCCCTATTAAATCTGCCCATTGCCAATAGGTATACGCCTTTCGGCGTAATTAAGTATTCATCAAGTTGATAATATATATAAAGTATTTGTGTGTTGACATATTTATGAACATTTTTTACTTCTATTCTGTTTGTGAGACATTGTTAATTTTATTTCAAGAATTTTTGTTATTAAGTGTTATTATCACAACTTGCAGTATATAACACGGTCTAAAAATTGCGTGATAAGTCATGAGAGTTCTATTGATATTATGATAGCGGTTGGAGCTACTAACCTCTACTTGTGACCTTTGATGAGATTAGAACTAGCACAGTCATATATAATTTATGACTGATAAACGTCGAAAGACTATATATTTTTTCTCCTGCGTCTGCCAAGGTTTCAGGCTAATTGCATTGAGTATGCAACATCCAACCCTTTCTGTAAGCTATGGAAATGGCAGCAAAATGATCAAAATTTCTCTGCCATTTCCATAGAATGATCATTTCGCTGCCATTTCCATAGAATGATCATTTGGCTGCCATTTCCATAGCTTACAGAGAAGGTTGGATGCCGCGTACTCAATGCAATTAACCTGAAACCTAACACATAGAAATGAAAAATAGTTTTACCTAACACATAGAAATGACAACAATACGCTTCAATAAATCAGAAGTATTGCAACCTAGTCTCGTTGAAATCAGTTGTTGGGGGCAAGCAACAAAATCAATGAAAAATGAAAATTTAAACTTCATTTCAAAAGTCTTTGTTTTTACCATTTTCACCCGCAGATACAAAAATCCTTTCTCTTCCATCAATTGTATTCGTTGCATACAAGAGTTCACTTGCAATGACGAGAATGATTGTGATAATTAAAATTCTTACTCAACCACATTTACTGCTAAAATTAATTGTAAATTTAATTCTTCAGCTTTGCATTGCCAAGTAGATAGGTAGTTGATTCACGGGAGCATTACAAAGGAAATGGTCCCGGAGAAGCTATCGGGTGCAACATATCTGATAAACGACGATACAAAAGAGCTTACGCCTACGCGCTTCACCTTCATACCACACCGATGCGCTTCACCTTCATAAAAACGTGGCCACTACCCGTTACAAAAGAAGGAAGCTAGGTCACACCTGTGGTAATATGAAACGTTTGGCTGCATTAGGTTGATAAATGGAACGCATGGGCATCAGACGGCCGGAAGCACAACGTGGCAATTACATATCCTTACAGTAATTTTTTAATGTGATTAGGTAAATGTTAAAAAGTAAACATGTTAACTGATGCCTTGATAAATGCAAGAAAGTTATAAACAATAAATCTGACCCATTGATTTTGTAGGACGACTAAGAATATGCCAACATCTTCAATGCATAGCCATCAGATTAGGGTTTAAGGTTAAATAAGGTTAAAAGATCATTAATTGTGCCCATTGTCAATAGGTGTACGCCTTTTGGCGTAATAATCCAGGAGCAAGAATAACCCTAAAGACTTCACATAACCCTAGAAGAGAAGAACACTAAAAGACTTGACATAAAAGATAATATTTTATATTGAGTCTTTAGCCTCGAGAAAGAGAAGTCAGCCCACACAACCTAAAGAGAATAGTATAAATATAGAGAGCCAGAACTCATTTGGCACACACAACTAGCAACTGCAGAAATTTAGTAGTGCTCAAGTCCAACTAGCAACTGCATAAATTTACCAGTGCACAAGTCTGGAGAGCAGTTCGGGCAACTTCTAATTTCCATTTTTTTGAGTTGGACTTTCTGATCACTTTTGGTTATCCTTTTTTAGTGCATTAGCCTTGGTTGGCTATTGATTTACTACAGGAATTCTTCTCTCTATCAAGGTCAAGGTACTGAGGAGTGAGGGTCAAGGTACTCAGGGGTGACATTCGTGCCTATGATTGGGTGCCAATATTGCTATATTGTCTATGGTTAAACCAACACACCCACTTTTCTAACAAATTAGGTTATGGGCCGAAACCTCCTCCTTCTAAGCCAGCACATCTGAATTTGGTACTGTTGTGCAATCCCTCACTGCGTTGAAGAGATCATCAGCCTCGCATGATCGTGATCAGTACATTACTCAAGTCAAGGTACGCAAGATTCAAGAAGGATTGCAGTGCTCGAAGGACATGAAGACCTCGGAATCTGCTCTTATTCATCATAAGGCCACCGTAAGCGTTTGTCGCAATGAAAAAGATCATGGCGAAGTTAGAATATTCGAGGTTTTGGAGGTTCTGCCCATTCAATCTCCTGATTATATACCTTCGCAATATCAGATGGTTGAGACACGGGAATGCTTTGGAGACACGAAGCATTTATTCTTTCCATCAATGCTGTTATCTGATTTTGAGTATCTGTAGAAGGTGCATGGGCTTTCAGGAATAAGGTTTCATCATTTGTGAACCAACCACTTCTCTGTATACAAATAACATCTATATTCTGCTATCTGAGTTTGAGTATCTGTAAAAGGGACCTCGGCTTTCAGGAAGAAAGTTGCTCCATTTGTGAACCGACTGCTTCTGCTTATACAAATAAAATTTAAAAGCATTCTTGACAATGTCGTGGAAGGCTTTCTGTCCACATTTTTCCTTCACTTTAACCTAAATTTTATCTGTCGCCTGTGATCATTTGAAACGTCTGTTTTTCTTGAATGTCTTGTTAAATGCTTGAAGTATAATGCATTTTTAATGCTTTTGAAATATTCCATTGGTATTGGTATCAGTTGATGAGCGGGACTCTGGTAGGAATAGCAACGTTTAGCGGATATACTTAGCTTAGAGTTAATCTAACGTTGAATCTTATTGAAAGATACAAAAATTGAAACTCAAATTTCTCCGTATTGAATATAATCCCAACTATATTAATCTCTGACTTCTTTCATTACAGCTGAATAATTCATTACAGAACATGTTAAATATTTTGTGATTTTTTTCCCTCAATTAAATCTTTCCAAAACGATTAATAACCTTCCATTTCTTCTTCAGGTCTACGACAAAGTTCCTTTCGTTTCTCAGTTTCCTAATTAACGTTTTCCACTTTACTTCTTACTTTGAGGCTACTTTGAGCAGATTCTTGGAAATATTAATTATAAGTTGTAAGGTTTAACCTTGCGTCTTTCACGGTAAAGAAGCCGATTCTGTCTGTCAAGGGAAAGCCGAGACGTTACACAGTCAGACAAGGCAAGCACGACGAGTGTTAGCAGGAGGGTTGTTAAATGAGCACATCTTTTATGTTTATGGAGCTTTCAAAATCAGATAGAGTTGATATTTAGTAAGCAGTAGCAGGTGTGCAAGGAGTGGAAGAAGTGTGAGAGCACAAGTTCTTGTTTTGTAAGTTTGAAGAAGTTGTTGGAGTTAAAGCTCTGCATAGTATTGTGTTTTTTGTAATAGGCTGCAACATCAAGTTGATAATATATATCAAGTATTTGTGTGTTGATATATTCGTCAGCATTTCTGAGTTCTGTTTTGTTTGTGAGACATTGTTAATTTTATTTCAAGAATTTTTGTTATTAATTATTATTATCACAGCGCACACTATACAACACCTCCACTTGAAATAAGTCATGAGAGTTCTGTTGATATTATGGTATCTGCAGGAGATATTAACCTCCACTTGTGACCTTTGATGAGATTAGAATAGTCCAGGAAGCAAGAAGAATGTTAAAGACTTGACATAGCCCTATAAGAGAAGTCGAACCCTAAAAGACTTACATAAGCCTAGCAGAGAAGTCGGCTAAAGATAATATTTTATATTGAGTCTTTAGCCTCCAAAAAGAGAAGTCAGCCTAGACAACCTAAAGAGAGTAGTATAAATATAGGGCGCGAGAGCTCATTTGGCACACACAACTCGTACAGAAGTTTAGTAGTGTGCAAGTCTGGTTTAGTAGTGCGCAAGTATGGAGAGCAATTCATGCAACCTGTAATTTCGGTCTCTTCGAGTTGGACTTTCTGATGAGTTTTGGTTATCTTTTCTTGGTGCATTAGCCTTGGTTGGCCATTGATTTTTTATCGTAATTCTTCTCTTTGTCAAGGTCAAGGTGCTCGAGGGTGGTATTCGTGCCTATGGTTGGGTGACAATATTGCTATATTGTCTATGGTTAAACGAGCACACCCACTTTTCTAATAGGTTATGGGACCAAACCTCCTTCATTCAGTCTAACCATTAGAAGGAAGCTAAGCCATAAGGTTATCAATCTCACTAAAGAACTACCACTAGGGTTTCTAGTGTAGTTACTCAAGCACTGCCGCTAGGGTTACTAGCAGGTGCAATTGCAAAATCCTAAAACTCTTGCCCAACACCTTATGATGGAACACCTTACTCAAGGAGAAGATATTCTAGTGTGCCATAGTCCACCACACCTCTTAGCACTCTTAGAAGGAAAAAACCGTCAAGGTTGAGAATTTGGGTCAAAGTCAAAGTTTGACGAGTTATGAGTCACCAAAAATCATAAATGAAAAGAGAGATCATATACACTATTCATCTCTCACAAGAACTCTTGAAGATGACATGTTGATAATTGACAGTGGAGCTTCTAGGCATATTATAGGAGACCAGGTCAAACTCTCTACTCTGAATTAAAAGAGGACATCCTACAATGTAGAACTTGGAGATACAAAGACCTATCCTATCGAAGGAATTGGTCAAGCCTCTATCAAATTGAAAACATGTAAACATGTTCATTTGAACAATGTCTTATATGTACCCCATTTATAAAAGAATCTTATATCCATATCTTTCCTAGAAGACAAACAAAACAAGATAGCCTTTGTATATGGAAAAGTATTATCTTGGTCTAGAGACTCCAGCATACATAATGCTAGAGTTATTGGAACCTATGAAGGAAGACTATGCAAACTACTAGAATGAAATGATGAAGCTCTTGTACATGATGAAGTCAATCCAAATGAACTTTGGCATATAAGGTATGCTCATATCAACTATCACTCATTACCTTGCCTCAAAAACATGGTTGAAGGAATACGAGAACTAAAATCTAGACATAAAGGAATGTGAAAAGGATGTGGCCTTGGTAAAAAT
Organism: Picea engelmannii; assembly: GCA_009831015.1. Taxonomy (NCBI): domain Eukaryota; kingdom Viridiplantae; phylum Streptophyta; class Pinopsida; order Pinales; family Pinaceae; genus Picea; species Picea engelmannii. The sequence continues at coordinate 8,316 of ML857292.1, forward strand.
GTTAAGAAACCATTCTCAAGAAGCAATAAAAGATCTAAGGAAATCCTAGATATGATACATTCAGATGTTTGTGGTCCGATGCGAGTCAAATCTCTAGTAGGTTGTCTTTATTATGTAATCGTCATATATTATTACTCAAGAAAAACTTGGTTATATATCTCTTGAAGACAAAGGATGAAGCTTTCAACAAGTTTCAAGAATTCAAAGGAGAAATAGCGAACCTCACAAACAAGAAAATCAAGACCTTGAGAACAGATAATGGAGGAGAATACACATCCAAGGAATTTGTTTTCTTTTGAAAATCGACACGGGTTAGGATAAAAGGAAGAAACTAGAACCCTCACGAAAGATGGACATATTTTTTGGATACAATGAATCATCCAAAGCCTATAGAATCGATATCGAGGAACAACATATGGTTCAAATAATAAGAGATGTAACCTTCAATGAAGAGATGGCCTTCAAGAAATCCATAGAAGAAACTATAGAAGAATAAGAGAATGAAGAGCCTAAAGAAGAAAGCACATGTCTTCCAGAAAGTCAAAATGAAGAAACAAAACAACTTGATCATCTCATGCAACCATGTGAACCTATTGATTAGTCATTGTACCCAAAACCAAGAAATGTCCAACCTTTGTTAAATCTACTCTACAAGAATAAAGACTCAAATCCCCAAGTGGTACCTTCAGAGAAAGAAAAAATCCCAAAAGATTCTCTAGCTATGTAGCATGTATGACAAAGCATATAAATGAAGAGCCCACCACATTTGAAGAGGCAGCTCAAAAGAAAAAATGGAAGGAAGCCATGACAGAAGAACACCTGTCCATCATGAAAAATTATGTATGAGAAATTATGCCTAGACACAAACAAAAATCAGTAGTAAATTCAAAATGGGTCTATACAATCAAACATGCAGCAGACGAAAGCGTGGACAAATACAAAGAAAGGTTTGTAGCTAGAGGGTTCTCCCAAAAGGAGGGGGAAGATTATGATGAGACTTTTGTTCATGTTGCGAGGTATACTTCTATTAGATCCATCATGTCTCTTCCTGCTTCCATGGGATGGTATTTACATCAAATGGATGTAAAGACAACTTATCTCAATGGAGTAATCAAAGAAGAAGTATACATTGAACAACCTCAAGGATTTGAGGTACATTCTGGAGACACTCATGTATGAAGATTAAATAAATATCTATATGGACTCGAGCAAGCTCCAATATCTTGGTATGCCAGAATAGACAACTACTTAATAAGACTTGGTTTCTCCAAGAGTCATGTAGATCCAAATCTGTACTACAAAGTCGTGAACAATGCACATGTGATTCCACTGTTATATGTCGATGATTTATTCTTGATAGTATGGCAAAATCATGGTGAAGTATTTCTTGGACGAGGAAAATATGCAATGAATATTATTCAGAAGTTTGGAATGATGGATTGAAAATCCATGGAAACTCCTATGACCATAGATATAAGAAAAATATTTTCTTTGTTGTAAACACCCTAAGCGAGTTCTAGGTGGAACCCAGACATGAGCATTCGATAGCTGCAAAGCATATTTTAAGATATATTTGTGGGAATCTAAAATATGGTTTAAGGTATACCTCATCCAATGATATACATCTTCATGGATTCAGAAATTCAGATTGGGAAGGGAGTGCAGAATGTCAAAATAGAATCAGACTTTATTAAAAAAAAAATATGGGCAGCTCACAGGTGTGGGACACCACCTGGAGTCTACCAGTGTATAGCACATTCACACCCCGATACAATACTTGCATGATCAATATATAATCGACACACGTTTAGGGAATTTGAAACAATACCCCAGAACCTTGGAACAAAATCCTAATTTAAGGTTCGGTTTGAACCGCCACTCCATTAGGACATTCTACATAAATCTCAACACTCCCCTTTAATGGAGAAATGGATTCACAGATATGCCTAACACTTCCCTAAACAAATCAAATTTGATTCTTCCAAGAGGTTTGGTAAAAATGTCTGCAACATTATCACAACTATTACAATATTCAATATGAATTTCTTTAGACTGAACTTTCTGCCTGACAAAATGAAATTGCATATCAATATGCTTTGTATTCTTATGGAATACAAGATTATTTTCAAGTTTGATTGAGCATTGGTTGTCACATTTGATTTTTGTTGCAAACTTTTGTTCTTCTCTAGCATCGAGGAGAAGCCTCCTCAACCAAACTACTTCACATGTTGCTGAGCACATCACTTGATATTCATCTTCCACGGATGACAAGGATACTGTGTTCTTCGTTTTGCTTCTCCATGAAATGACCCCGGATCCAATGTTGAATGCATAGCCTGTTATGGATCGTCTTTCATTTACATTTCCATCCCAATCAGAGTCTAAAAAATCTGTTAATCTAACATCACAGGAATCAATATAAATAATACCAAAATCTAAGTGTAACACCATGTTTCCCCCATCTTGTAAAAATAACTATATTGGCCAAGAACTATGGAAAACTCAAAGATGTGAATGTTTAATTTGACGGACCTTTGTATAAAAGGTTGATGAATGTAAATTGTGTTATGAATACGAGTTGCATGACTGTTGGGAGGGGATGTGCTAAAAGACACCACGATGGCTAATGAGAGGTGGTGGAAGGGACTTCGAATGGTTATGTTAACTTCCACCAAACCAATACCGTACTATTTTTTACTTGCTAAAAAACCAAGCCCGTCAGGATGGTAGGTGGGGAGGCTCCTTAAGAGTTAATGAGGGTATGGGGGTGAACTGCCCATCCATAGAAGCTCTTAGACCTGACCACAGACGGAGGAATTCATGCCACACACAATGTTGCAGAAAAGGCAAGAAAGGAAGTGTGGGGAATAGGGGCGGGAGAGAATACACGTGATAGGGATCGAAAAATAAAACTGGGGAGGAACTCTGGAAATACAAGAAGTTATAAACATAGGATAAGGAGAGTAACCTTTGTCCTTGACTTCCATTGAGCTGGAAGTAGGCGACTGAATCCCAAGCATCATGGTCTAGCTCGGGGGTGGCTAGTGGTAAATCCGTTTGGAGTCACTGAGCCTACGATTGGGTGGAAATGAGCACCCCTCTCAGTAGTCATGTCACACCTAGTGTTTCTGATAAGTGTTTATGTCTTGTATTTTGAATTGAAAATCCTAGATGTATGCTCATGTTTATACGCTCACAAATGGTCTCTGTATAGACGTAATTGCCTTTTGTTTTGATTGGGAATAATGGATGCATCCTTATACTTATATACAACCATAATCAGTTTATGTATAGAATGAATAAGTTTAGAATACGAGTCCTTTCTCTTGAGAATTGTCCCATCTACTTGACTCACACTCTGTCCTGGTTTAATTCTCGAAGGGACCTTTTTCCAGGGAGTTTCCTCACATTTCATAGTTAGAGTGAGTTCCTTAAAAAGACTACCATTATAGAAAACCCACGAGTTTTCTAAAGAGAATACCCCATTGTTTGGTAGATGAACGGTCGGAATCCTTTCGAAAATACCCTAGATTTGTCAAGACCGATGGATCTAGAGGAGGAGCGTAGGTGTTAATACCTCAACCCCTTCAACCTTCGCAAGTAGCGATGGGATCCAGGACCGTAGATCCAAAGATCTGTTAGAGCTGTATTGACCATCGATCTTAACCCTTGCATAGGTAGGAGAGTGGACTCTATGAAGTCCTGAAATTCCCGAAGTATTTAGACTCGTCCATCGGCACATGACACATGGCATTTGGGTAGAATTTCACTGACTCGCAACTTGGAGTGGTCAAGGGTAAGACCGCATGAACTCACGATTCAAAAAATCATGACGTAATCATGGTCATTGATCCATGAGTGATCTGGACTGTTGGTTTAGTGTGAATAAGTTTCGATGTTTTGGCATACGAGAAACCAGAGGGAAATACTCCTCATCTTTGCAAGTCACAAAATCCTGGTATATGAAACCTCGTTGCACTCTGTGGATGAGCTTGTTTAGTGTGAGTAAGTTTTGACGTTTCGGCATCCGGGAAACCAGAGGGAAAGACCCCTCATCTTCGCAAGTCACGAAATCTTGGTATATGAAACCCCGACGTGCTTTGTGGATGAGCTGGTTTAGTGTGAATAAGTTTCGTCCTTTTGGCATCCGGGAAACCAGAGGGTAAGACCCCTTGTCTTTGCAAGTCACGAAATCTCACTACACGAAACCCCGACGCGCTCTATGGATGAGCCAATTTAGTGTGAATAAGTTTCAACATTTTGGCATCCGGGAAACCGGAGGGAAACACCCCTCATCTTCGCGAGTCACCAAATCTTGGTATATGAAACCCTAACCCGCTCTATGGATGATCCGGTTTAGTGTGAATAAGAGCGCGCACACAGAAATCTTGAAACGTGAAAGCCAGAAGTACCTTTTTGGTAAGGCTTGTGGTCATAGACAATGATCACATGGAGGAGGATAAGGGAAGGGATGGTCTTCGCTAGGCCCCATAGAAATTCAGGGATTCTGTCCCTCGAAGAAAAGATGAAAAATATAGGTTATCGTAGTGGGTGTGTGACAAATTGGTATCAGAGCATGGTTATAATACTTTTCCTTCTTGAGCTCATGAATGAGTTGCGTAGAAACTCCATTTAAAATACTCTTAAAAGGAGTAATTCTCTATCCTAACCCCCTTTATCAAAAGTCGAAGTTAAGAATGAAAATTCCTATTATGTTACGCATTTGAAAAATATGAATTATGTGTTGATTTTGAATGAATATAATGTTGACTAACAACAAGTGTTTTTTCCTGCACAACAAGAGGATGATCAACCGCAGGAAACTGCAGACGCATAGAATGGTGATGCACCACGAAGTGGGGGATGGCTCCCACAATAGAAACGAAGAGTCTGATGAAAGGAGAGTAGTAGAGACCCCTCCAGATCTAGCTAAGACTCTGAGAAGCCTCATGGTTGAACTACAGAGATGCAAGGATAACAACGAGAGGTTGATAAAAGAGCAAGATAAGAAAATAGAAATTAATGCAATCTTGCTACAGAGTTTATCCGACATACAAAAACAATTGCAGCATGGACCTGACACCAGTCACACGGACCAACGACAAACAAAGAAAAGTCAAAGTCCACCTAAGACACAAAAATGTGGTCTTTTAAGAGGCCACACTGGGAAGAGCACCTCAAGAAAGGTCCACCCTAGAGATAAGGGACAAGCATCTAATGATTCCTCTGGAAAGGAAATTGGTGATTTGGAGGAATCTTCTAATAGAAGAACTAGTTCTTATTCCTGAAGAAAACAGAAGAAGTGAAATCATTCAAAAAATCATAATCTCGAAGAATTCAAGAAGGCCAAGCCACCCTCTTTCGATGGTGAAATAAAGAAGGGAGAGAAAGCGGAGGCCTGGCTGCTTGGAATAAATACGTACTTCAGAGTCCAGGACTTCTTGGAAAACTTGAAGACCCGAGTAGCCACTTTCAACCTGAATGGGAAGGCTTCCATTTGGTGGGAAGACCTTAAGAACGTAAAAGGGATTCACGAAGAAGACCTATCTTGGGAACGATTTGAGAAATACTTCAGGAAGAATTATCTATCGGAAAAGTATTTCGACGAAAAGACTAAAGAATTCTATGAACTCAAGCTAGGGAAACTCACCATAGAGGAATATGTCAACAGATTCCTCGAGATGTTGAGGTACATACCCTGTAAAAGTATAAAAGGAAAAGGTGCAATGATTCATCAATGGACTACCTAAGGACTATCATAACAGGATTGAGTTTGACGAGCCAAAAACCCTAGAAGACACTATTCGAAAGGCAAGATATTGTTATGAACAGCTTGGGCATTGGACAGAACCTCACGAAGGCTGGAAGCAGAAGAATGGTTTGGGATTCCAGAAAAAGGGGTTTAAATACCCAATATTTAAAAATTATAAAAGGACTCAAGGATGATCTTCCCAACCCGAAGTGTACACCAACATAATTTCCCCTCCGAGAGTGGAAATAAACCTTTTGGATCTACCCCAGGAAAGATGGATAACCCAAAGAGAGAACCCTTGAAATGTTGGGGTTGTGGAGAAGAAAATCTACTGAGGGACTGCCCGCACCAACAACAGAACAGTCAGAGAATTTACAATGTTCAAGAAGCTACCACTGTCAATGACGTGGCTAGGAGTATGCCGCCAATTTATGCAACCATGGATAATAAGCAAGCTAACCACCAAGCTTCAGTGGTGGAGATGGAAGGTATGATCACCAACCATCTAGTGTCTATTCGAATTGACCCTGGTTCAAATTTGAGTTATATATCTCCTAAGGATGTTGATAAGTGTAAATTACATCCACGTAAACATACCAAGCCATGGTTGGTACAGTTAGCCACTGGAACCAAAAGAAAGGTAGCGGAGGTCATACCAGCTTGCCAATTCACTATGGGTGAATTCCCCACCCAAGAAACCCTTAACATACTACCCCTAGGATCGTATGACCTGTTGATTGGTATGGACTAGCTAGCCACATATAAAGCCAGACTGGACTGTTACCATAAAACCTTAGAATGTGTAAGTGAAGAAGGAAGAAGGATAACCCTTCGAGGGATCCAAAAACCTGTCTCAGTGAGTCGAATATCAACCCTTCAAATGAGGAAGTATTATAGAAAGGGATGTCCATTATATGCAATACAGGTGTTGGAATCAGTTGAACATGAAAAACCAAGCCTCGAAGACCACCCCACACTAAGGGAATATAGAGATGTGTTTCTGGAAGAGGTACCAGGTTTACCTCCGAGAAGGGACATTGACTTCTCGATAGAACTTGCACCAGGAGTAGTGCCCGTGTCTAGGAAACCCTGTAGGATGAGCACACCCGAGCTAGTTAAGCTTAGATTACAACTAAAAGAAATGATGGACAAAGGCTATATCTGGCCCAGTGTTTCCCCATGGGGAGCACCAGTTCTATTTGTTAAGAAGAAATATGGTACCCTCTGATTGTGCATAGATTATAGACAGCTCAATAAGGTAACCATAAAGAACAAGTACCCCTTACCCCGGATTGATGACTTGTTCGATCAATTGGGAGGTGCTTCCATCTTCTCAAAGATTGACTTGAGATCTGGATACCATCAAGTCTGAATCAAGGGTGAAGACATCCAAAAAAATGCCTTCAGGATGAGATATGGTCACTATGAGTTTGTGGTAGTACCATTTAGATTAACCGATTCCCCTGCCACTTTTATGTGCTTGATGAAAAATGTGCTCAGCAAATAACTAGACAAATTTTTACTAGTTTTTCTTGACAATATATTAATTTAGTCCAAGAATAGAGAGGAACATGAGGAACATCTAAGACTTTTGCTTCAAGTGATAAGAGAACATCATCTCTATGCCAGATTTAGCAAGTGTGACTTTTTCCAGAAGAAAATACATTACTTGGGCCATGTCATATCTGAAAAAGGAGTAGTAGTAGACCCTCACAAGATCTGGTCTATCATGGAATGGCCTACCCCAAAGGATGTTTCGGATATCAAATCCTTTATGGGATTAGCAATATACTATAGGAGATTTATAAAAGGATTCTTCAAGATTGGTTGTCTAATCACTTCCCTCCAGAATAAGGGAGCTAAATTCACGTGGACACAAGAATGTGAAGAAATATTTCAATCCCTGAAACACCTTCTAACCCATGCACCCATGCTGAAGATCATTGATCCCGAAAATGACTTCTTCATGTTCACAAATTCTTGTAAGGAAGGCCTCGGGGGAGTCCTTATGTAAGAAGGAAGTGTAGTCTACTATGAATCCCAAAAATTGAATGAGCATGAAGCCAACTATGTGGCCCATGATCTAGAGCTAACCACCATAGTGCATATCTTGAAAATGTGGAGGCATTACCTCCTGGGAAGGAAATTCGTACTCATGACAGACCACTGTGGATTGCGACATATGTTTGACCAACCAAAACTCAATGCTAGACAAGCTAGGTGGATGGCCCTTCCTAGTGAGTTTGATTTCAAAATCAAACATATCAAGGGAAAGGAAAATAAGGTGGTCGATACCCTTAGCAGAAGTATGAAAACAATTCATCTTCCAGTGATGAGCACCTGCGAGACCAACGTCAGGGAAAGAGTTAAGAATGCACAAGAAACTAACACATTCTTCCATACCTTGACCTCGTACCTGGAGTAAGAATCCACACGGATAAAGTATGAATGCTACCAGATGATAGATGGAAGCCTACTAACTTATAGAAATAGATTGTATATTCTAGATTATGATGACTTGAAGAGGTTCATAATGGATGAACTACATAAAATACCATGTACTAGTCATCCAAGATACCAAAAGATGATCACGACCACCAAGAAACAATTCTATTGGCCCGGATTCAAGAAATACATAGTTGAGTACTTAGCCAAATGCATAGAATGCCAACAGGTTAAAGCAGAACACTAACACCCAACAAGATTATTACAACCTCTACCAATCCCAAAATGGAAATGGGAAACCATTTCCATGGATTTCATCACCAGATTGCCAACATCGACCAAACAGAATGACGCCATCATGGTAATGGTGGATAAACTAAGCAAGTCAGCTCATTTTATCCCCATCAAGTCGACTTGCAAGGCAATAAACATCGCCAACATATTTATGAAGGAGATATTCAAAATACATGGTATGCCTAAAGAGATCGTGTCTGACAGAGACATGAAATTTACTTCCAACTTTTGGAAATCCTTGATGGTTAGTCTAGAGACCAAATTACTGTTTAGCACAGCTTATCATCCTCAAACCGATGGACAGACGGAAAGAGTGAACCAAATATTAGAAGACATGCTAAGGATGCATGTAATGCATCAACCCAAAAAGTGGGAAGATTACCTGCCACTGTTGGAATTCGCCTACAACAATGGCTACCAAGAATCATTGAAGATGAGCCCTTTCGAAGTCCTCTATGGTAGACAGTGCAACACTCCAGTCAGTTGGAGTAATCCCATGAACATAGTTACTATTGGACCCGACATGTTGAAATAAATGGAACTACAGGTGACTCAGATAAAACAAAATCTAAAGGTCACTAAGAATAGACAGAAAAGTTACATCGACTAAAAGAGAACTCCAAGAGAATTCAAGACGGGAGACCATGTATATCTCAGAGTTAGGCCCAGGAAGAGTTCCCTAAGTATGGGAGCTCATGCCAAGTTGGCACCTCGGTATTATGGACCCTTTGAAGTTCTATATAAGGTGGGACCTGTAGCCTATAGGCTAGCATTTCCTCCCACAGTAAAAGCACATAATGTTTTCCATGTTTCATTATTGAAGAAATATGTACATGATTCTAATCATATAATTGAATAGTCTATGATCCAGGTGGAATCGGAGGGAGAATACCTTCCATAACCTCAATGCATATTGGACAGAAAGGAAACCCCACTCAGGAATGGAACCATTGCATAGGTCAAGGTGTACTGGAAACATTTTGGCCCGGATGAGGCTACGTGGGAAATGGAAGATGCCATGAAATAGGCATATCTGATTTTGTTTGCTTATGTACATACACATCATATGATAGATAGAACATTGAGGATGATGTTCCTCTAAGGGGGAGGGAATTGTAACACCCTGTTTCCCCCATCTTGTAAAAATGACTATATTGGCCAAGAACTATGGCAAAGTAAAAGATGTGAATGCTTAATTTGACGAACCTTTGTATAAAAGGTCGATGAATGTAAATTGTGTTATGAATACGAGTTGCATGACTGCTGGGAGGGGATGTGCTAAAAGAGACCACGATGGCTAATGAGAGGTCGTCGAAGGGAACTGGAATGGTTGCGTTAACTTCCACCGAACCAATACCGTACTGGTTTTTACTTGCTCAAAGACCAAGAGCAACTCTCCTACCCTAGAATGAATTACCCATCAGGATGGTAGGTGGGGAGGCTCCTTAAGAGTTAATGAGGGGATGGGGGCGAACCGCCCATCCGTAGAAGCTCTCAAACTTGACCACAGATGGGGGAATTCGTGCCACACACAATCTTGCAGAAAAGGAAAGAAAGGA
>ML857293.1:14933-27084 GCA_009831015.1 Picea engelmannii
GAGCCGATTGAAATTCTATTATGACAACCAATTTCCTCGCAGCTCTCAGTAAAAGCATGGGAAAAAGGGTCTAGGTACCATATGCAGTTGAAACTGGGTGCTAGACACAGAAAATACAGTTTGCACAAGGAAGGAAGGAAGGGAGGACTAGATCATAAAGCATAGGCTTCCCTCCATAGTCTGAAGACGAAGAAAAAAGAATAAGGAATAGATATGAAGTACCTCGGGATGAGTCACAGGTGAGTGTTGGGGGCCTGTTGGCCCTTGGTTATGGAAGCAAGAAAAGATCAATGAATAAAAGAAAAAATGTGAACTGCGTGGAAGACACAGTGACTAATACTGGGTTGAAGTAAGAAAAAGACCAAAAAAGATAGAGCGAAGTAAGAGAAAGAAATATGTTGGATGAGGAGATCGAGGATGACAGATCAACAAGGAATATGGATCATGGAAAATTCAACAAGTGTAAAAATCTGCCATTGGATGCTTTGGAGCACCGCGTGAGAAGGAAGGAAAGACAGGTTGGCGAAGCCCTGAAAACGTGGGTCAAGTTGACCTAGGGTTTTGACACTTAGGTCTTAGCCTAAGCCTGTCGGTGAGCTATTGTAATGTATAAATAGAGGACTAAAGGACCTGGGATGGTTTGGTACTAAGTTGATTGAAATTTCATTATTATTGTGTGATCGAGTGAGCATTATATTGTGAGAGAGAAGTGTTGAGTGTAGAGCCTTATGGTATTGTAAGATCTTCAACTGGGTGCAAAGATAAGTCCTGATGCTGGGTGCGTAGGAAGGGGAGAGAAAGAGAGGAGTAGAAAGAAGATCTTCTAGCTGAGAGTGCAAACAAGAACTGTATTCTTCATTTTGATATATTATAAAGCACAATTATGTGGACTTTTCCCTAGAGAGAGGGTGAACCATGTATATTTTTTGTTGTGTGTGATTGATTCTTTGTTCTTGCGATTTGATATATTTCCATTGCATTGTTGTGTTAGATTTGATAGATAAGTTGTGTGGAGTAGATATGAGTTGGTAAGTGATATATAAATGTTGTATTGTTCTTGTATTGGATCCACTTAATATCCCCTTTGGTTGTAGAGATCTTTGTTCTGCAACCCCCTCATAGCTACTTCAGGTGAGACTACATCTGATTCACAAGTGTTTCTGAAAGGGAAAATAGTTAGGGCTTGTTGGTGCGCTCTTGGAGCTGAACCCTAGGTCTTCCCCTGTGCCAACAACCATCATAAGAGGAAACCTCAACCTTTTCACTACCCCTATTAATCAAATACGAAATTAGTATAGTTGTTGGGTCTATTTCATCATCGTCTCATTCATCTTCGATTTATTCTTCTGTCTCTGAGTATACTTCATCATCTCCATTTCTACAATTTCCCAATTCCTTTATTCTTCTTCTCAAATTTTCTAGTTCTCGATTTCCTACACCTCCCCTTCCTACTCCTCTCCTCCGCAGTAACATTCCTCCAAGTTGTAGGTGTCTCACCAACATCCATAGACCTCACACATTTCTGTAACCCAACATGACTTCCAACACTCTTGTTGAGTAACCACTATGAACAAGTATTTTTCACCCTATCTCACAGAAGCATATTAGATGTTAATCCCAGAGATGAACCAAGCTATGATACCATATAACATAGAGGTAATTATGTTGTAACACACATAATTACAACACACACCTTTCTACAGAATGTACGACGGAAAAACAAAATAGAAATACTTTTGCCAAATAATGAGGAATCCAATGGAAACTAAAACACTAAAAAACACACATATTTCAATACCATTCATTTATTAATTCAATGTAGAGAACAAATTTCTAGATTACATTGATCCTGAGCTAAAACGAATTCCATGAATTGTCGCTTGCATGGATAAAAACCACTATGAAATCATCTAGAGGGTAATGGTCTACATGTATGGGATGTGATTTTGTTTCTCCTTCCTGTGTGCTCACAAAATCTGGAATATTTCTCTCCAGTACACCTTCTACGATTTATTTTCTTCGTGGTTCACCAACCCCTTCAAAATCATGCACCATTTATTTTTAAAACTCATCCTTGGCTCTAAAATGATTTTCCTTCCCTCCAAGAATGAGTTGTTACTCAAATCATATCCTTGGCTTCTAGATAGTTTCAACTTCCTTTTGGCCTCAAGTCACATTTTGTCCTTTAGCCGTAAGTTCTTTGGCTCTTTCTAACGGTAGCTATTACTCGTCATGAATACATACCAGCATGTAAAAATCAAATGCGTACAACGATAGTGTTGCAAATAAATAAATATTGTGACACTTGTAAAATTTCGTTATGTGCGAGTGTTTCAGCACGAGTTTCAACATGAATTTCAGCATGTGTTTCAGCATGAGTTTCAACACGTGTTTTAGCATGACATTTTTAAAATTTCTCTATACGTGTCAATTTCACTATGAGTTCCAACACGAGTTTTAGCACGTGTTTCAACACGAGTTTAAACACACGTTTCAACATGAGTTTCAACACGTGTTTCCACATAGCAAGAGTAGCTACAAGAGTAATTAATAGTTCGAATTTATAGCAAAGTGACTAAATAAAATGCAACACTAACACAGTCCTTATTCGACTTATTTCCTATTTGGAGAATGGAAATTTTTTTGGGAGATGTGGATTTCCCAATCCCAAGGATGCTTCTGCATCATTTGGCATTTGGTTCATTTGAGTTTGAGGAAGGGTTTGGACGACGGGTTGTAACTACTGCAACTATCTCGAAACACAAATAAATACCACACAACTCCAGGTACTAGGGATTTGGCTCCCTTTTGTCTAATGTTTTCTTTGCTAAATAATTTAATCGTGGCTCTATGAATGATGTGTTGCGCTTGCAAATTTTATTGTTTTCATGTTATAACTCTGGAAATGTGAAGAATGGTACTCGTGGTTGAATGAAAATATATGAGTTTTACAATCTGAATAGTTGAAGTCGAAAAGTAGTTTGATGAAGAAAATTTTTTTATGGTTGTTGATATTTATGCGTTGTATTTCCACCTATTATCTCTCTATTTGGGATATGAGTATCTTGGCTTCTCTATCCTGTAGATCATCATTTAGTTGTTTTCAACCAATAGAGTTGTATTGTCATCATGGGTTCGTTTACTTGGGATTTTATACCCCACGACATCATGCATAGAGTTGGTCAATAATAGTTTTTTATTCATTTTAAGTTGGGGTTTCTATTCCTTGCATGCGTTGTGCAAGCCCAAAACAATAATGCTCTTGGTTAATGAAGGCACACATGAACTTTGGTTTTATTGATTGAATGATAAAGGGGTTTCAACCATTGGTTTTCATGTTCTGCGTCATTTTGTTTTTCATCTGCAAGGTCTAGTACTACTATTCCTATGTTATATACATTGCTCTTTGCCTGATCAAGCTTGCTCTTACAACTTACGAATAAAGTTGTTTCACTATGGTTGCATGCAAGGGGTTGCATGAAGACTATGGGTTATCGACTCATTGAAAAATCAAGAGACCCATAGACATATGTACAACACTCGAAGAATGAAATTGAAAAGACGAGTTTGATTACAAACTTGGCTTGTAATCCCTACATGTGTTAATCCAAACCCATCTGAGTTTAAAAAGGTATTTGGGATTTAAATCCTCGATGTGTTTAAGGCTAATTTATGTCATGATCTTTCGATGCATTTGACACATATTTGGATTAATGGTTTGGATAAACTAGATGTTGTTATAAACTAAATTTTCCCATTTTTGATTTGGATCTTTCTTGGTGGATTAAGCTTGGGTTATGGTGAAGTGGAATTTTAGGACTTTTTGTTTTATGATGAAGCTAGCATAATGATTGTTCTCGGCTAGGATTGATGTTGATGGTTGCACTGTGTATTTGAAAAAAAATCATGGAAGATCAATGGTCTTGAATAAAAATTAGGAAATTGTGACTATTGGACGTTAGTGTGATGAACAAAAGAAAATAAGCATTTTAAATAAATGGCTGGGCATCAACATAATTTTTAATTGGGACATTGCACAAGTTAAAATAAATATTTTTTTATTACATGATAAAATATGAAGAGTTGCAGATTAATACATGTTTAAAACTCTATGATTTCATGTAATTATAATTCTTCTCAAAGAATAAATACTATTATAGACTCTGTAATTAATGCATGTTCATTTTACATTCCCCTATCACAAGTAACCCTTTTCCCACATTACAATCCCAATTCATTTTCCCAAATTCCCATTTTACTCCCATTCTTAATTATAGTTATGTAATTGCATAACTAAATTGACCAAAAGAGAGATATTAACTTGTTCAGGGCTAACTATATTTTCTAGTTGAAGTAATATGATTGATAGTTAATGAGGTGTTTTAAAATCCAGCCATGGAAGAGAACAATCCATTTTACATGCCTATCATACCTACCATTTTTTCTCATTACAAATACCATCATTTAATCCCAAAACCATTTCAAAATCCATGTTCTAAGTGATTGTTGGCTTTGATAACATGAATTGCATGATGATCACTTGCATGTGTATTATTATAAATAGAACCATGTTTAAATTATTTCTTTTGCAAAGTTTTATATGAATGATTAGTTGAAATTTGGTTCTAACTTGTGTAAATATATATCAGTATGAGATTTTTCAGCAAGGGCAATCATGGAAGGAGAGAAAATAATAGAGGTAAAGGACTAGGTCCTTGGAAAAGAGGTAATAAGAGGCTATGATTTTCCATACATTTTGATGTAGATTCGAAAGAATTCAATCAATTTTTGTAGACAAGTTTCCTCAATTTGGCTGGCCAACAAGCCTATAGACCTCCACTTATGCATGAGAACCCTCATCCAAGTATCGATATTCCAATCCCAAACCATGTTTTTGCATTTCTAGTTAGACAAGAACATGATGGCTGGAAAAATGTTGTACATCCTTCTTCTGGAAAGTAACATGGCTGGAAAAATATTGATCACCCTCAGCAGCCTCCTTTTCATGCTTGGCATACTGCTTCTCCCATGCGTCAACAACCTATTTCCCAAGCCTCACATGCCCATGTTTCCAAGGCCAATATCATTGAACTTGAGGATAGTCCAGATAAGGAGAAAGTAGTAGCAGTTGAGTTAAAGTCATAACATGCGTCATCACATTTAGTTAGTTCAAATGTGCAGGGTAATGATCAGAAATATGCTAAGGTAGGTTCATCAATTGGGAGAAATGAAAGGGATAAAAGTATTCATGGAAAGAGACGAGAAGCCTCTCACAGCAAATATGGTTTTTCATGATTTTGTTGGCATATGTATATGAACTTATTTTCACTTCATTTTCGACAACATGTTATTTTTGGCATCTTATGATTTTGATTTTATTTTATTTGGGACATCTCTTACTTTCACAGTTATATATTTTGGATAGATTATGTTTGTTGTTCTCCATATTTTGGACATATTTACATAATGGTTAAATTTTGGTAAATTTAATGATTTCCACATGGAGTGACAAGGGGCCTTTCATCTTATGCATTTTGATCACATGGTTTTTTTATGTGGCAAGTTGATGTGTTTTTCATTTAAAATGGAAGTTACAAGGAGGAAATGCCTCATTAATTGGTTTAAATGAAATACGGGGTCCATGCTTATTAGCTTTATTTAGTTCCCTTATCATATTATTATTATTATTATTTATTATTAATTTACTTGACAACTCTCATATTAAGTAACTATTTTTTAGTTAATAAATTAACTAAAAGTGGTTGAATGATTCAACTACCTTGGAGATATTTAAACGAGAAATATAGACAAAGTAAAGACGAGATAACACATTTATTTGATAAGGTATTCTCTTACTTCCAAGTGAGATTTCATTACTACTTCATTCATATTTGATTTCTAAGCTCATAAACTTCTTGGGATAGCAGGTTTTGTTGAAGGTGACAAAAATCTAGGACCAAGAGGCATTGAATTTTGATATTCTTCCAGGTTGATTGTCTATTTGGTTCTCAATACTAAATATGATTCTTGTGTAGATTCATAATGAAGTGCAAGTTGTAATGAGAAATTTATACCACTTATTAATCCTTTTAAACACAATGAATATTCATTTAACTTATTCAACAATGTTCATCAGTTCATCATTAATATGTTATTGCATCATATAAAATTAACATCCATCAGTGCATAATAATAAAAAAATAGACACATCCACACAATGCATAATGCACAATGCACAATACACCGATATTTTACGTGGAAACCTAATGAGGGAGAAAACCACAGAATGTGTTTCTTGTATGTCTTTAAGAGTTACATACGAGGAAACACCAACTTCGAATTATCCAACTACAACTGGAAGGAGGCTACGACCACCTATTTTTTAGCTACAACCTGAGGGAAGCTACAACTCCCGAATTCTATGGCTACAACCAGAACGAGGATACAACCCCCTATGTTCTCTGGCTACAACTAGAAGGTGGCTACAATCACCCATCCTTTCCCCATCCTATCGCCCTGAAATATACGTGTCAAATGAAAAAAATGACTGCCACATTGTCACTGTGATATGTATCACCATAAACATGTACAAACCTGTACCACTAACCTGTAGCCAACCTGTACCACTTCCCTATAATAAACCTATACTTGAACTGATCTTGTACCAACCAAAACCAATAGATACATGACATGTATGTTATACATCGTGCATATGTACGTACCCTATCTATATTGCATCTCGCGTATGTACACGACCTATCTGTACTGCAGCCTACATACACCTTCTGAGAACTAGGGTTTTCACCTTTCTAAACTCTGACTCTTTCTTTCCTCTGTTACTTTCACTGTCACTGCCACTATCATTGATACTCAACCATATCCTCTTAGATGGATCATATACCAAAGACACCTCTCAACTAGATGTCCAACAAACACATGCCTCAACCAAGCATGATCCAACATCACCACATACCATCATAAGATATGTGTCTCAACCATGTACCAACATATATCATGCATCAAACTGTACCACAACCTGTACCATCAAGTGCATCAACCATGTACCATAAAAAGTGCATCAATTATGTACCAAAACAAGTGCATCAATTATGTACCAAAACAAGTGCATCAATCATGTACCAACCATGTAACAACAAGTATACTAGAAAGTGACTCTAACAATGCACCATACATCTATGAATCATGTATCAACAACACTACTATCAAGTGCCTATAAGAATGAACCACACATGTACCAATCATGTATCAACAAGTATACTAGCAAGTGCCTCTAACAATGCACCTGTAACACCCCTATTTCCCCCAACTTGTAATTAATCATTAATTAGTATTGCCATGTTGTGGCATGGGAACATTATAAATGTATCATTGTTTAATTTCCAATAATTGACTGTGGGGGTGAATCCTTGAAAGTACTAGCCATGATATCACTAGAGGAAATAATGTGAGAACAATAAGCGAACACTTAATAAGAAAAGGACCAGTGGTTGAACCCTCAGTGACCCTCATTAATAGAAGCATGGTCTAGCTGTGGAAGGTCAACCTGAAGTACCATAGGGTCTGGTAGACCTAGACTGACCTGGGTTTCCTTCTGATAGGAGGAAACATGATATGAAGGATGTGCGTGCAAGGAACGCAAAAGGATATGAAGAGAAGAGTGGAGAATGTGAGGAACATTCAAGAAACAAAGAATGAGACAAAGGCCATGAGCTCGATGTGGAGAAATCATATGAAAAAAAACCTCTTTGAGGTTGTGACAGAGAGGGAGATCTCTGAGAATATGTAGAGAACATGACCTGAGCAGAATGATATGAGCTTGATGTTGAGGAAGCATATGATAAACCTCGTAGAAGATGTGAAAGAGAAAGGATCGATGAGAATTGACATAAATTCCCTGGTGATATCATGGATTGGCACAGGGGTGGCCAACATGCTAAGAATGAATTCCTATAAGCCTATGGTTGGGTGGAAGGACAAACACCCATTGTCAATTAGTTGGCTACAACTTGTAATAGATAAGTATTCTCATATCCTGTGTATGTAAGAGGTAACTATGAATTAAAGTTGTATATCCTATGAATGTTGTAGGGATGTGCATGTTTTCTTAATGGCTATACCGTATCCTTCTAAATCTACCTAAATGTATATTTAAGAAAATAAGGAAATCTCTGACTTGTACACATAAATTCCTGAGCCCTGTGGTGGCTCAAGTTAAGATAAATGAACTGTGAATTTGTTGACCTTGGGGCATATCCTCACATGTGCATTCCGACACTCCCAGTCATTCTGAAGGAAGGGGTCGGTTAATCTTAGGAGAGGTAGTGCATGTATGTATAGATTCTCTACGAGGTGAGAAAAGATCGAGAATCCACTTTAATTCTAGATTTGATAAATGAATCACAAGGGGTGCGCGAAGGATTTCTCTAAGTGTTAAGTTCATGAGAATTAGCGCAAAATACCTAAGTACTTAAGGAGATGACAAAGATCAGGTAGGATAGAGAGATTTAAGTCCCAAAAGGAGAGATTATTTCATTTGGAAGACGAATGGATGATATTAGTTTGACCGAAGTCGAAGTTCTTCACAATCATCGGATCTGGAGAAAGAACACGATTGTTAACTCTTAGAACCCTTCAGAATTCGCGGGTCTGGTGAATCAAGCATATTCGTCGTACGAAAGGAGAATTCCCTTGAAGTCCCAAAGTCCTAAAGTTAATATGGGTCATAGATCTGAGCATGCCCAAGAAATATCTTGTCCGTTGGATGTACTATATAGTCAGACCGACATTGACCACTTTGGGAGGATGGAGGATTGGTAATACCAAAATCCCTGAAGTCCAGATTTCTTGAAGTTAATCTGGGCCATAGATTTGAGGATGCCCAGGGACTATCCCAACCGTCAGATTTATGATATAGTCATCCTGACGTTGACCACTTAGGGAGGATAGAGGTTTGGTAACAACAACACCCTCGAAGTCCCAAAGTCCCAAATTTAATGTGGATCGTGGATCTAAGGATCCTTCAGGATCCCTCAAGATCGTTTGATTGAGGGGACATGTGTATTATGTCAAGTTCATGTGGGGGACAATGTGTTGAGTGACAACGTTACTAGGTGTCCCTCTCAGACAAGCACACACTAGGACCCAAGGGACCCTTGAATGTAAGTTATGAGTCGTAGATATCTGGGGTCATGTAGATACTCTTGGACCATGAGATTAAGGTTGTCATCAGCCCAACGCTGACTGAATCCGGGAGAAAATGTGATTTTTCATCGCAAAAATCCCAAAGAGATGGGAGCCAAATAAGATCTGCGTCGTCCAAGCCAAAGGGACAAGTGTATTCATATCCTGCACTCTGGAGAGAAGTCACTCTGGGAGAATCGAAGTGTGAAGGCACGAGGATTTTCGAAGGCCAGAGTCCTAAAGTCATCCTAAGCATCTGTTGGAAGGGGTGCATGAAAGAAGATCTACCATTTCAGAGGCATGTTACTCCGAAAGAAAAAGGGAGTGTGTTGAACAAGAACTCTCGAAGGTCAGAGAGCCAGAGTTCATATGAACTGTCCATTGGCATAAAACATGTGGCATTTGATCTATAACTCTGAGTATTGAGAACTTCAGACGAAAGAGAGAATCATTGATTGAAAGTCCCTCGAAGCAGGGAAAAGGACAAATATCGACCGTTGATCAGGGAAAACATGTGTTGTTTGGTATGTAACTCTGGGTATGAAGTACTTTAGAGGAAAAAGTGTTTCGAGTGTTCGAAACTCCCGAATGTCGAAGTACCGAAGTAGATCATAACAATCGATCACAATAGATGCATGGTGCTCGATCTGTAACTCTGGGGAGAAAATCCTTTGGAGATTTCGAAATTCCCGAACGTTAAAGTCCTGAAGTCAATTAGGGCCATCAAAATCTCTAAGGAAATGTGGCATTGGATTGTGAAATTTGAATATTTGCCACTCTGGAGGATTCCCATGGTGGTTATATTGGTGCCTTTTGTCTTGGCGTCTGGTCATAACCTACATTCATATGCGAGTATAGATCGATGGAAGAACCCAAAGAACTTGGGAGAGGCTACCTGCTAGCTCTGAGATCGGTTCAGAGCATGAAGATCATGGCTGGAAAGATCTGGAAGAGAATAATGGGATAGAAACCCTGAATGGGGGTTTTGATTCTCCTAAGAAGAGAAATTTTGACACCCACACCATGGGTGTGTTAAAAATTGGTATGAGGGAACATCAACCACACTTAGCCTACTTGGGCTCATGCACGAGTCGTATGAAAATATTTCTGGAGGAATTTAAGGGGTAACACCCTATCTTACTGCATTCCTGAGAGGCTTAGAAAACCTCTACTAAATTGAGGAATGAGTCTAGTGACCATTCCCTGAAAAGGGAGAGCATGCACAACTATTGGGTTTCAAAGTGAACTGAGAAATGAATTTTTCTTCTGGATATAGGAATTGTTGGACAAGGTTTTTCTAATCAAGCTGATAAATGGAGCTGTAGAAATATAGAGTGATTGAGTGAGAAATCACAGTAGCCTCCCTTGCTTGGTGGATAGGAAACTAATCTGCCAGATTTCTTGTGGGAGGAGGAGTGGCCTCCATCCCTGACTTTGTTGAACATAAGGAAGAATTCTAGGTGTAATGGTCAAGACCGATATTGACCTTAAGATACTCTAAATTTCTGAACTAGGATACTCAGTAAGTAACATAATTCAAAATTGCATTTGGGCTCTAAGGGAATAGTCCAAATGGTATTAGACATTAAATTGTTAAAATTAAGATAAAATGGTTGACTAAATGTTGATCCTGAATGTGGTAAAGGAAGTGTTGGGGCACTTCTAGAAGCCAATCGGTCATATTGACATCCAGTGGTGGATTGTACACACACACACACACATATATATATATATATATATATATATATATATATATATATATAGTTGGAAGCTAAATTGGTTGATTTTATTACCTTGGGCATGGTTATAAATTCCTAGATTGTATTTATAAGTTGGGTAATGTTCCAGGGAGGTTGAGGCAAGAGTGTTTTCTTGCTAGTTGTTATCGTATAAAAAGGGAACCTAGTTATGACTATGTCTGATTCAAATTCCATGTGGATGTCATGTGAATGACTACAAGTTCTCAACTGAGAGGGAAACTCAATGTTGAGTATCCCTATGAGGATTTTCATAAGGATAGAAATAATATCCTTGGGGGAGGATATGGAAGTCTAAGATGCCCATGTGCATGCATGACATGGAAAGTGTGCAAGCAATGATCTTGCATGATGAATGTTTGGTTAGGTTTGTGGGTGTTTATGATTGAGTACATGTGTTTAATGTATTATGAAGCTTCTTTATATGAAGCCTGATAGTAATACCAATTAGGTATGAATGATATTAAATATGAAAGTGATGCACATGTATGATGTAAGGATATATGTATATTAAATACACAATATGGTTTCCTTGATGAGTGATGTGTAAGGCAAGAATTGCACTTGCCAAGATTAATTGAATACCATGGATGCATGGTTGAATCCATTTTTTAAAGATTCATGAAAGTTCTATTTTGAATGATAGATTAAGGGGAATGTGCTCCATTTCCTCAGGAAAGACGAGTATAAATAAATGAAAGAGTAAATGAGCAAGGATGGTCTATGTCAGGATAAGAGGCAAATGATTATGCCTTGAGGATCACATAAGAATGAGTTTGAACAATCATGAGTTGACTAATTTTAGAATGGAGATGTATGTAGGTTGTGAAATATACCCATAGAAGCTACACACAGACTTTTGATTATACATATGGTTAAGTACATAAAGGATGTAAGTTAACAAAACCAAAATATGCATGGATACATAATTTGGGTGCATGACAAAGATGCATGTTTATATTCCTTATGGAATATTTGGTAAACAACTAAAGCTAACTCAAGGTTGAGGCCATCATAGATAGTGATGGATGTGCAATAAGGAAGTTTCATGCCGAGGGAGTTCCCTGTGGAGAAACTATGTGAAAAATCTATTAGGAGGTCAGAGTAACAACCTTAATAACTGTTGAGAAACTTAGTAGTGAGCTACAAGATTATATATATATATATATATATATATATATATATATATATAT
>ML857293.1:27184-41977 GCA_009831015.1 Picea engelmannii
CAAAACAAGGTAAACTCTTAGGATTTATTGTGTCAAGAAAAGGGATGATTATCGACCCTGAAAGGACTCAAGTCATCTCGAAACTACCTCCTCCTACATCCAAAAAGTCTATGCAGTCTTTCTTAGGCCAGATAAACTTCATCAGGAGATTCGTCCCCAGTTTCTCTGAAATGGTCAGACCTTTACAGAACCTGATTAAGAAAGACGCACAATATCATTGGGGACCCTTAGAAAATCAAGATTTTAATGAAATGAATAAGGGCATAATAGATGCTCCTTCTTTCATGAGCCTTGACTTTTCACAAGACTTCACACTCTACAAATTTTCTTTGACTGCTCCTATACTGTCGTCCTTACTTAAAAGAACGTTGAAAACAATGAAGTAACCACTACCTTTATGAGCTCTACTTTCAAAGGCGTTGAACTTAATTAACCAGTGGTATATTAGCAAGCCTACACTATTTTCAAAGTAGTCAAGCACTTCCGGTCTTATCTTTTGAAATCTAGGACAAAATTTATTGTCCCTTATCCAGCCGTCAGGAACCTGTTAGTGCAGAAAGAACTAGGTGAAAAGAGCGCTAACTGGGTTACCTCCTTACAGGAATATGACATAGAAATTACCCCAGCTCATATAGTGAGAGGCCAAGGGTTATGCGAGTTAGCTTTTGATTCGGCAGCAGGACAACATGAAGAAAATGATAGGTCAAACCTAGGACAACACAATCAAAATGCAATTTGTTGTGCACAAAACTCTGTCAGTCTGTGGTATGACGATATAAAATTCTATCTTGAACATGGGTCAGCCCCCTGTCACCTGGATCCCACTAAAAGAAGAGCGTTAAGATTAAATTCTAACTCCTTTCATTTGGTTAATGGTATTCTATTTCGTCAAAATTTTGATGGCGTACTAATGCGCTGTCTTCAGAAAGACGAAGCAAAAAACGTCTTGCTAGAGTTGCATGCAGGAGAAGTTGGTGGGCATTTTGGTGGTGAAACCACTACCCATAAAGTTTTGAGAGTTGTTTATTACTGGCCCACAATTTTAAGAGACACCCATGCCTTGTGTCGTAAGTGTATTATTTGTCAAAAAGCATCAGGGCAGTTACAGAAACCAGCCTTTCCTTTGCAGCATGTTTCAGTAGACTACCCTTTTCAGCAGTGGGGCCGTGATATTATAGGTCCAATCAATCTGCCATCCTCACAGAAGCATAAGTTTATCATAAAAACCACAGATTATTTCACCAGGTGGTCTGAAGCTGTCACCTTAAGAACTGTGAATAACAATCAGGTAATTTCCTTTTTAAATTCAAATATTATTACTCATTTTGGTATCCCTGACTGTTTAGTATTCGATAACGCTTCTTATTTTTCATCTCTTTAGATGAGCGAATTCACTTTAGAAAAAGGAATTAAATTGAAGTATTATGCCAGCTATTACCCCCAGGGAAATGGATTGGCAGAATCAACAAATAAGAATTTGATTAAGATCATCAAAAGAACGGTATCTGAGAATCACAAAAACTAGCACAATGCACTGTTAAACGCAATCTGGGTTGATAGGGTAACACCAAAAACTGTTGTAGGTAACTCTCCCTTCTTTCTCGTTTATGGGAGAGAAGCAATTCTGCCACCACACATTCTTCTTCTCTCACTACGGCTATCGCAGAAAATACAAGAAGAAGACTGTCCCCCTTTGGAAAACCGAATTAACGCTTTAATGAAACTAGAGGGGGTAAGGGCCCAAGCTAAATGTAAATTAGATCAGCATCAACTAGTGGTCAAAAGATGGTTTGATTCTAAATCTGCCTCTGATAGGAACTTCGAAGTAGGTGATCTTGTCTTGAAATGGGACAAACCGCATGAGGGAAAGGGAGAGCACACAAAATTTCAAAACTTATGGCTTGGACCATTTTTAATCGCTGAGAAATTGGGTCCCAGTTCTTTCCGATTACAGAGTTTAGAGGGAAAGCCAGACACCTATCTGGTGAATGGCCAAGCTCTGAAAAGATATTTCTCTTGATGACAACCCTTTGTATACTTTGAACATATTTTTCTTTTGTTTTCTTTTCTTTTGTTGTTTTGGTTTTGATTTTTCCTTTATTCTTATCAGTTTTTGGAAATACACATACCTGAATTTTGGAATTGTTCAAACAAGGAAAATAGAATATTCTTCCACTGAAATGACCACTGAAAAATTGTATAAACATCAATTATATACTTCTGAAATTTACATCCGTGTTGGCAAAAAACTGTTGTTTGAAAGAAGTTATTTGATTTCGATCTGTGAGTAAATCCTGTTACGATCATCCATTATCTTCTTACACTGTCCCTATTCCTTAAGGGAATGACTCAGAAGATGTCTCCTTGCCCTAGAAGGTTGGTTCTGTAAATAAACCATCTCTGGATCTTAATGAAGGACAGTTCTAAAAAAAATTGGTAAGGTCTGTAAAAATATGTTTAAAATATCGTAATTTTCTGTGTCACCCCGCTCAATTATATATCTTTTAAAAACAAAATAAATCATTAGAAGAGTTGTGGGAAGTTCTTGTAAACCCGTCGGGATGCTGAACAGATCTGCTGGCAACGGGTAAATGCATGCATGACGCCAAGATAACTTTGTCGGGTTAATGAACAAGCCCTCTGGCAGCGAAGCAATGTCGGGTATATGAAAATTTGAAAGTATGAAATCTCTTGACCTTAAAATGTCCTTTATTCTGATTTGGAACTTCTTGGAAGGATACAGATATCAGAGTGGGTTAAATGGAAACCTTTTCGAGGCTATGGATGCCTACTGGTAGCAGTGGCCCTGTCAACAGTATTGGAGATTTTATATTTAATATCGTGGCTCGCCTATCTTAAGACTGTTATCAGTTTTTATCCTTTAAGAACTGCTAGAATATTCGATTAATAATGATGTTTAAACGATTTTCATGTTGTTTTTGAGTTTGAATTATTCTTGTTATCATAATCTGAATTTGTTCTTTTGGCAGAGATAACTGCTTCTACCAGTGTGTCGCCATTGTTGGCAGCCATTTTGCATTTTTATCCTATCTTTATAAGCTTCCCACACAAGTGTTTTGGAACCCTTGATTTTCATCACAATCTTCGAATAAAACAACACTATTATTTCACGCATTTGCACACCTTCCTTTGTTCTCGTTTTCACGACTGAAAGCGTGAAAACATTTTGAAGTCACATTAAAATCGTCACTGGATTATTTTGGTCATTCTTGTCTATGTGTTCATTGCATTTCCAATTTAATTATAGTCGCACAGTGGGCAAGAAACCAAAACCCTTACTCATTTGAAGTTTTCTTGTTGTTAATATGACTTCATTTTTATAAGACTGTCGTGATATTCTTATGATCGAATTTTTTATTCAATGGTGGTTTGATGTTCTATTTCTTTTGATCAAATTCAATGGGTTCATAACAACGCATTAATATGGTGATTAGACCCTAATTCAATAGTTTCATACATTGTATAAGTTCTATGGTCAATTTCTTATTCGAAACATTGTTTTGATTTTGAAAAAGCATGCAAACGCTATGCTTGTGCAAATGTTGGGGTCAACTTACCATAGTTTTCGTTAATTGTTTGGATGGCATTACTTTTAACACATTGCAATAGTGATTTGAATCACCATATGCGTCATCGATTGTACATTGGGAAATGACTGTTTTGCATGCGCTGATCTAGCTCCACCACCCTCGCACACTCGGGCATTAATGCCTCCCTCCTATCCCGGGTTACCTCTGTTGGTTTTCGTGGAATCCTATGAGCTATCGGTCCGACGTATACCCTGTTCAAACCCTTGACCGTTCACCCTACTCGTTGTGTATTCTGTTCTATGGCACCTGTGGTGCGCATAGAGCCGTATGGAAACCAAACACTCTTACTGTTCGACAATGCCTGTGAAGATTTGGAAAATAGTGGTTGGCTGGTGTTTATCCAGAGATTTGAGGGTTTCAACCTTTCGGTTGCCCAACAATTCTCCCTCACCTTTGACGGATGCAGGGCTAAGGTCGGAGACATACAACTCGAGCTAAATGAGGAATTCCTAAGCTTAGCTACAGGACTACCAGCTATAGGGCAAAGGTGGTTTAAAAATTCCAAAGAAGACAAGGTGTCGTGGCCACTCCTATTCACATCAAGAAATATTGTTAGCTGTGATAGAGGTATGCCTCTTGCTACCCTCAAACCCAGGTGGCACGATCTTTTGGCAATTGTTAAGCAGTTTGTGACCTGCGAAGGTCGTTATGGCTTGGTATTTCTGTATCATCTTTAGTTATTGATGAATTTTATAGGCTACCCTCTGAATATGCCACATTATCTTTTGCGTATTTTGTACAAGATGTCCAAGATATTCAAGCATGAGAAGGTTGATAGCAGCCTTTTCCATCACTGCTTGATCAAAGTTATTATCGTCCACCATTTGAGCCTTAAAGGTGATTGTTGGCAAGCCTTCCTATCAAGGAATGGATTTTCCACTACTGAGTCTGTCCAAGTGGACAAGGTTGTGGTTACTGAAACTCTGGTTGGACCATCTGTGCCACTTCACATCCTCTTACCCAAGCAAAACGTTGACCAGAAGCTGATAGTGCTGAGCGAGGACTCAGTCTCCGAAATTGAACAATTCTTGACAGAGGAATACCCCTATTCTCATGGCCTATGCTCTATGGAACCCTATGACTATGTTTCCAACTTACCTCCGTGCCTCAAGAACGATCCTAAATTCCTGGGAATCAAGCTCCACAAGGAAACCCCAGGTAACTTGAAAGAACCCTCGCTTGTGATGCCAAAGACCGATCAGTCACCATGTACCCAATGCGATTCATGGATTGAACATTATTACACGGACGTCCCCCTATTGCAATCTAATATCAAATCGTTAGAGGAACAAGTGACAGTCCTGTCAAAGGAGAACGAAAGGCTACAAGCCAACGAGAAGAAACAAAAAACCACTGGTTCAATTCTCTTCAGAAATGTCGAAGCAGCAACGGCCTTTGTCAATTCAAAGTTATCATGATCGAATCATTTTCTTACTACCCAAGTATGTATTTCCATATTGATTTTGTTTTATGAGTTGGTTTAAATTAATATAACGGATTGGATTTTCTTTCAATTAGCTCTGTTTGTTTTGATAGATTCAAAATGATTATGTTAATTTCAATTTCGTTATGAATCATGTACAGAAGATTTGATTGCTAAACTCGGACGCAACTATGATTTGGTTAATGTGATTTTATTGTTCTCGAATTAGTTTAAAAGATTGATTTGTTTTCGATTCGGTTTGGTTTTCTTTTGAAACAATTTTGTACGTTTGAATTAGGGTAATCGATCGGGTTTGCTTTCGATTAGTTCTGTTTGTTTTTAATAGACTAAAAACAATCTTGTTGACTTCGATTTACCAAAAACAATTTTTTTTTGTTTTGAATGAATATTTTCGCTTTGATTGCATTCGATCTGTACAGAGGATTTCTTTGATAAAATAAGACACAGATGTGTTTTTATTGATATGATTTTCCATTAAGCATATTGATTCTGTCGGCCCTAAGATTAGTTTGATTCATTCCTTTTGGTTGATTTTGATACGATTCTACATGTTTGAATTAGCATAGTATGAAACGCGTCAATATTAAAGATTGGTTTGATAAATACAATGTAATCTATTGATTCGCAAAACGACTCTATTAAGTTTTGGATTGACATATTTTGTCTATATTGGATTCGTATGAAAGATTTGGCTAAATCGATTATAGTCTGTTTGAAATTTGATTTCATTGGTCTCGATTTTTTTTTAGAAAATGATTATGTCTGCTCCGAATTGGTAATAAAAGTTGTGTGATAGATCGTACATATCATGTTATCATTTGATTAATTCAATTACGATTTCTGTCTATTTCAAATTGGCGTAAAGATTTGGTTACTTCTGGCATGAGCGATTTTCTTTGTGTTGATTTAATGATTAAAGATTTGGTTTAATAATTCGAGTATATTTCTGTTAGCATTTCATTTATTTAAAATGATTCTGTTTTCAAATTAGACCAGCTACAGAATCGCGAGATTCTGTAGCTAGTCTTAAAATTTAGATTTTTGTTAGTTTTACAAATAAAATATCATCTAAACATATCTATTCTTGTCCACTTTCAGGTGCATACGAATTTCAATGGAAAATTGGGCATGTTGTGGCAGTTTAGGAGATACTTTTGTGATATGGTATTGTTTTAGGTTGTTAGCTTAAGCTAGGAATAGAGACTTGGGAGATTATTCCCAGATTTTTTGTAAACAGTGGTTGATAATTCCCACAGGGATGTTTTACCCTGTGGCCTTTATAAATTCATTTATTTTTGTAATGAACCCATCATCATCACTGTTGGGAGAACCAGACTATGGATTTATAATGATACAGACTGGGATGAAAGTTGATGTCCTGTAAAAACTTTATCTTTCAATATATCAAACTTTTATTTCAAGTTTTATTCATATCAGTTTGCAATCAATTATCGACTACTTTAGCTATCATGATTCATTGCATGTTGATGTGATTTGGTTTATATGTTGTCCATATCTGATGTCTCTTATTTCTTTTTAGTACAACAATTACTCTATTTTAGTTTAATGAATAAAGGTTTATCTTCTTCGTTAATTGAATTGTTCTGTACAAATCTTTGCATACAGATTTATCTAAATGTGTTGATTTGTAAATCATAAGATTGCTGTCAGTTTTATGTCTTGTTTGTTCTGTTGTTTATATTCAAAAGAGCATTGCTGCTTCTTGCTTATGAGAAGCCTGTGAAGAATCTGGTGCGAGTTTCCTCCCATCAAACAGTTGAATTGAATACTTTACACGGGACAAATTGGAAAGCATTATTACAGGTTAGTATATTAGTGTTATTTAAGTATTTTAGATAGATATATATATAGTTCAGATTTATAGTTAGGATTATCATTTTAATTGCTTAGCTTAGATAGTCGTAATTTTAGTTCTTTTTCATAAAATTATAAAAAATTAAAAAACAATAGTTCTGCTATCATAGGACCGTTTACACATGATTTTTTCAAGTTTTCATTTAAAATCTGTAATCTGTAAATATTGTACATTTGTGATTAAGATCTAATTATGTTGATAACTAAACATTTAATTTCATAGAATTACTGTTGTATAATGTTAGGCAATAGATTGTATATATTTATTTTAGATTTGTTTATTAGTTTGCTTTAATTGTTGTTTTCATTTAGATTAGTTCCTTTAGTTAGTTTCTTTCATTTTCTTAGGACTTAGATTGGCTAACGGAGCCGCAAAACCCGTCAGGGTGGATCATTCCAAACGGCTTGGGTTATTTAGACAACCCTGGACCGGATCCACTCTTCTAGCTAGCGAGCGTTCATTTTCGCCCATCAACACATCTATACTCCACTCAACTGATCAAACTAAAGTGAAAAATGAAGAGAATATTCTCCCTAGACGAATATTCTTCCTAAAATATAGGAGACTGAATAATCACTAATAAACAAGGAAAAACCTTAGGAAAAATAAATCCTAGGTGTGTCTGAAGTAACTCCAACAAAGATAAGACAATTGGAGGTGACAAAAATGAGGCTTAGCACACCCCGACGAGATCAACAGTGTTGGTTGATTGTGGGACGTGAACTAGAAAGTCCATTCATTTCACCTTCTCCCTCTGCAATGATCCTCAGTCATTGATATAATCGAATGACTGGTGTTTGATCCGTTAACTCCAGTGGATAGTGAAGTCGATTTGACGAATGCGATCGGCCTTCCCTCTGATTAGCGACTCGCATTCATATCCACTATCAGGTTCTTGAGTATCATGATTCGATCATGGTTTTCTTCCTAAATAATACTCTACTTGGGTATCCGAGGCATACAACTACCTTGTTGGCCCTCGACAAATTTTTGAGGAATCCTTGGTCAAATTTGGACCAATTTTGGACTTTGACACATTTTTCAAAGAAGGAGCACCCAGGCAGAGCTGAGATCATGGATCTCACTTTTTTGCGGGCTATGTGGACCCAGTAAGGGGTTTTCTAGGGTTTTTGTAATGGGTTATGGGATATCGTCCCATGGGGTTTACCCATGATTAGGCCTTATTGTTAGGAATTGTAAAAGTATAAATAAATAAGAATGTATTGTAGAAGATTAGTGAGAAGATTTTGGAGAAGATTTCGGAGCTAAGTGCAAGTAACTTGAGTAGCTTTGTGCAAGAGAATGTTTGTTTGTTAAGGATTTGTGCTTGATAGAGAATTGGATCTATGCCTTGACCTAGTTTGGAAGGATGATCCGGTGCTCAGTGCGCAGATATCCTGTCCTATGCGAAGCTCGACTCTGTGGCTTAGTGAACAAGAGTAACTAAATGTAAGAGATTGACGAATAATAAATAAGGCGAAGCAGTTGGTGGATGTAGCCCCACACTGGGGTGAACCACATATATCTTGTGTCTTTGGTTTGCTTTATGTTGTGTTGCTTATGTTATGAATCTTCTCGGTGCTTTGATTATTATGTATGATAGATAGATATGTTGTTGCTTAGTTCTTTACTTGTGTTGAGGATAAATGAATGTTAGATCTAACTTAGTGCTAACTGCTCAGGATATATAATCATTTATTGTTACTGCAACGATCTATCTTTGAGTATTTTCTACGATGTTCATAAGGTTAGGAAATTAATGCATGTCATATTATAAGAGCTAACATAATACCCTACGAAGTGTTATTATCACAGATCTGTCTCCCAGCTTGGTTACAGACACCTGCATCCTGTAACCCCCCCTTGCTTCTACCTCGAGTGAGACTTCGCCTGATCCACAGGTGTTGTCGAAAGGGCCAGTAGTCAGGGTTTTGTTGGTACACTGTTAAGTGTTGAACCCTAGGTCTGTCCCTATGCCAACAAATGGTTCTGTTGCCGGGACCTGAAACTGTGATTACTGGGAACTGAAGTAACAAAAAGAGAAGCTATGTGCGTAGATATGATGCTGAAGTGCGCAATAATCTACTTAACTTGTGAAGCTTTGTACTAAGAAAGAAATCAAATCTAAAGAAAAGAGGCAAGATCTTAAAATAGGTAAATCTTTGTGCTTTGACAAGAGAAAGATAAGTGAATTTTTTTTCTTTGAAAGCATGAACTTAAGTATGTTTAATAGATTTTGTCCTAGTCTGAATGCTAGGGCTCAGTTGAAAGAAAGAGTTGATCAGAGTAAAGTTAATAGAAATGAAGAAAGATATGGTATTCCTATGCATAGAAATAATTTTGGACTAATAAGTGGATGCAGGAACCTAGAATTGTTTTTTGCAGAGTGCAGGTCCAACACTGTGATCCTATTGCGTAGTACAAAAAAGGATGGGGAACGTTTAAAAGAAAAAGAGGATTGACATTGTCCTATAATTGCAGAAGACCTGGACATGTTGCTAAGGAATTCCCTGGTGCAGGTCCTATTTGTCTTTGTTGTAAGATTGTTGGTAATGAGGTTGAGGATTGTCCAAGGATGATTGCTAAAGTTGAACGAATGAACATGAGACAAGAAAAATATGAAGGAAGTCAAGAGACTAAGGGAATGTTAGAGAATCATAAAGAGAAAGGATCAGAGAAATCTTAGACTATGTTATTAGAGTTGAAAGAAACGATTGATGCCCACAAAGATGTCAGTTTACCAAAGATCCTGAAAGTAAAACAATGCATAAGTGCAAGAATAGAAGACTTCGACATAGGTTGTGTCTTGGATGAGGAAACACGAGTGAATATTATGACAGAAGACACTTGGGAAATTTTGGGAAAGCCCACTGTGGTACCTTCATTAGGAAGGATGGACTTGTTTAAGGTGGAAGAGTTGCTAATGTACCTATTATTATTCATGGAACATCAACTGAAGAGGAATTTGAATTCATTAAGTATGTTGAGAACAATGCCTCTTTCCCACTTTTTCTAGGTAAGCCTTGGATTGAGAATGATCATATCAAAAGGAAAGAAGAGGAAGAAGCTACATGAAAGAAAAAGAAAGAACTAAGGTATTTCATAGCCGGAAAAATAGACCAACTAATAGAAGAATGAGAGGATAAGTCAAAGCAACAGAACAAAGTAACAACACAAGAGGGATAGAAGGCAAGAGAATTAGTTGTCAAGTTTGAAAGAATGAAAGAATGTTTGAAGGACCTACCTATTAAAGAAAAAAGTATGTCCACTCAGGAAGTGTAAAGAAAATGGATATTAACCTCGGGGCCTTTGAGAGCACCTCAACAGTGCGAAGTCACTACGCTAGAGAAAGATAAGAATAAGAATGCAAAGAGGATTCCAGAAATAGTTAGAGATACTCAGATCATAGGAAAGAATGCAAGGAATCTCAATAAAAATAAATCTAAGTTGGAAAAGCTACAAGAAGCTATAGAGAACATATGGAAGATTTCATAGACTAGAACCTCACAGGAGGCAGGTTCGCAGGATTTGAACCTTGTTGGAATAGCAAGACCACATAGAATGGGACTTCACCCTGGCGAAGCTATATGACCATTGGAGGCACCCCGACCATTAGAACAATGCTCCGGAACGGTTTGAAAACACATTTATGGGCTAATGGACCGCTTTTGGACGTTGAGACCGTGTGATAACAAACATATTCACATTGATGGAAGCATTCCTAACCGTTGGAAGAATCCATTACGAGGCCCCACTTATTTAACTTGTCGGTCGCTACACCAACACCACGTTTTTCTACCCATGATTGATTCATCTAAACAAAGAATTGTCCAAGTGTCAAGCTGTGTTATCTGAAATTAGACCTTGTCATCCATTTGGCTAACCTGCATGTCCGTTCGTTTACCCCGACCTATCTGTTTAAAAGTTAGAATATCGGGTGAACCTAGTGAATTAGAGAAGTCTGTCGCGGAATTCCTCAAGAATCTAATGGCCGAAAGACCATCAACTGAAGGTGTCTAGGCATCATCAACTAGGGGACTACAGGATTCCCCTTTGACTAGACGTCGTTCTGGCCATGTCAACCCCATGACGGAGCAACAAAGTAAGCACCGCAGTGATCTGGCTAATGTGAAGCAGATCCTATCGATCCTACCCAAGTATATCCCACCTTTGGCTGGCGTTGTTAACCATGACAACATCCCACGATATTTTGAGTACATCGTATTCACTGCATACATTATGAAAAAATTACGCGTATTCGAGAGTCAGTTAGGATACATCCTGCTACTAAAGAATAATGACTTCAATTTAGGAGACAATAATAACTATGCTATGCTAGAACCCCACCACTACTTGACGAATTCAACTGGGAAGAAGCCACACCTCGTCTCCCAGCCATGGATTAAGGGACTGACATAGTCCACCGTGCTAAATGTGATGAAGATTCCCCATTTTGGTCACCACGAGGAGGTTAATGCTTGCATTAAAATCCTCCTGTTGTGCTATCATGGTGGATACATGTTGTACAATTGAAGGGACTTGACCCTCAACTATTTTATCTAGGGAAGGCCTCGGACCACTCCCTAGCATAGGGCATCAAGGAAGCTTACAGAGAATTCGAAAAAGGAAAGCAAGGTTACAAGGTAGTCCCTATATAGGATGGTGTAGTGTGTCATGCTTACCAACTCATATATGGAAAGATCGTAAGGAAGAACTGCCCCACATAAGTCATCGGGTTTGTGGTAGACCTCGTAGGAAAAAGTGTGGAGGGCATGCAAATGAACTAGGTGAGTTACCCCGTCAATGAGCTGGAGAAACATTGTCGCAAAGCCTAGGATTTGGGATATGAATTCCACTACAGTTGGTTGATCATTTTGATCACATTTGTCGATTGGAAAATGCCTGAAGGAGCCACCTTCTTAGAGATCGAACCCTCGGAGTCATTGGTCACTAGGTTTTCAACCCTGTGGTACACCAACAACATGACGAAGCAGTGGCAGTCCAATGTCGTGTTTCATGCATACTATCAGCAATTGAAGGTTGCTATTGAATAAATTTTGCACATGACACCGCACACACTACACCAATACTGACCAATAGAAAATTTCCACACAGATCCTCATTTCATCTACATCACTACGCGTCGAGATGAGAAACAGGAAGAGTTATAGTCGTTCTACAAGCTAACAGATGAAGACGAGGAGCAGATTACAAAGGAGTGGCCAAAGGAATTCCTTGTACCTGTCGCTGATACAAAACTCTCCAACACTAACACCATAGGAAGCCCCATAGTCACTCAGGTCAAGCATGCTGGATAGTCCAGAGGGATGAAGAAGAATAAAAAGTAGGAGGAAGTCTAGGATATATAAAGTGATGAGGAGGACAACGCTTCTGAAGATAATGGATCTAACTCACCAGGAGGAGGAGGAGACGAAGCAGAAGAATAGGGAGGAGGAGATGAAAGAGAAGAAGAACAAGGAGGAGGTGAAGCTACACCGCCTGCAGATGCCCCCACTAGAATAGTAACACCGTAGAAGAGGAAGGTTTCTCCAAATAAACCTTCAGCAAGGAAGAAGACGTGCGCTAATAAGCCCCTGCTAGAGGCCACACCCATGGAGGATGATATCAGTTTGGTCCGTAGAGCTATGGGGGATGCTTCTGAGGATATCTCATAGAGATATGGAGAGAAGCAGGAGGAGATATATGGAAGGATCGAAAAGGAATTGAAATAAGTACATCAAGATGTTTGTTTGGTCCACATAGTACCTATTGTGTCACATATTGCAGAAGTGGGGGATGAACCACCCCAATCGAGAAGACTTGCAGATGCGAAAAAGCTTGACTTTAGAAATTCTAGGAATAGAAGGAGAAGGCTATATAAGCCTTGAAACAAGAGAAATATGAATCCTAATAAAAATTACGAGTATCACGGTACAATTTAGTTGCCTATGAAAGTGAGAGAGAAGAGTTTCATGTGATGCTCCAGGAGGAAAAAGCCCAACTACAGAGAGAAAAGGAGAAGTTTCTCGTAGAGAGGGACATGGTCAAAAAGGTAGTGAGTAAATCATGTCACTCTATGCTAGGCTTGGCATAGGAGGAATAGTAGTCAGTCGAGGCTCAAGTAGTGAAGCTCCCTGAGACCATCTAACAGCTTCAAGCGAGGATAACAGAATTGGAGGTCCAAGTACTACCAAGCACCCTGCAGGAGATCCATGACCAGAGGAAGGAGACCTCTAAGAACAAACTTATAAGAATAAGAACCCTCGCCTCAAAATGAAAAAAATTGAGTGATAGAAGCGCACAGACATATGAACACCTCCTTGAGGATCCAGAGCTAAGAAATCTAGAAGCGCAGTTATAGGAGGTGTAGCAGTAGGCATTTTTTGTGCAGGCACAGATGAAGCTTCTCACCACAGTTGAAATAATGAAAAGATCCCAAGAGTAGTGCACAACACAAAAACAGATCATTTCCCTCCAGGGAAAGGTAATGGAAGTCACGCAGAAGCTGCAATCTGTGCAGGATGAATCCTGCAAGGTGTTTGAAGAGATTGATGGACAGGGCTCAAAATTGGACCAAGCGGTTACATCAATAGAACAATGCTTGGAAGAGCCTGTTACAGAGAAGACGATCCAGGAGGCTCAGGACAAGAAGCAAGTCAAGGCAGCTCGATTTAAGCTCGAGGCCTTTGAAGCAGGATTGACCAGACCTAAGTGATTCATGATGAGTCACAGGTAAGTGTTGGGGGCTTGTTGGCCCTCGACCAAGTTTTGAGGAAACCTTGGTCATATTTGGACCACTTTTGGACTTCGAAACAATTTTTGAAGAAGTAGCACCCAAGCGGAGCTGAGATCGTAGATCTACCTTATTTTGTGGGCTATGTGGACCCAGTAAGGGGTTTTCTAGGGTTTTTGTAATGAGTTATGGGATGTCGGCCCATGGGGTTTACCCATGATTAGTCCTTATTGTAAGGGATTGTAAAAGTATAAATAGTAAGAATTTATTATAGAAGAGTAGTGAGAAGCTTTTGGAGAAGATTTTGGAGCTAAGTGCAAGAAACTTGATTAGCTTTGTGCAAGGGAATGTCTGTGTGTTAAGGCTTTGTGCAAATAATGTAAGATATTGACGAATAATAAATAAGGCAAAGCAGTTGGTGGACGTAGCCCCACACTAGGGTGAACCATGTATATCTTGTGTATTGGGTTTGATTTGTGTTGTGTTTTTTATGTTATGAATCTGCTTAGTGCTTTGATTATTATGTATGATATATAGATATGTTGTTGCTTAGTGATTTACTTTTTTTAAGGATAAATGAATGTTATATCTAACTCAATGCTAAGTTCTCGGGATATATAATCATTTATTGTTATTTCACCGATCTATCTTCGGGTATGTTCTGCGATGTTCATAAGGTTAGGAAACTAATGCATGTCATATTCTAAGAGCTAACAGAATACCCTGAGAAGTGTTATTATCACGGATCTGTGTCCCAGCTTGGTTACAGACACCTACATCTTGTAACCCCCCCTTTCTTCTACCTCGGGTGAGACTTTTCCTGCTCCACAGGTGTTGCTGAAAGGGCCAGTAGTCGGGGTTTTTTTGGTGCGTTGTTAAGCATTGAACCCTGGGTCTTCCCCTATTCCAACATGCCTTTTCTTAACATGGCTTCAACCAAACCTATTCAATCAACCATACTCATTTATTCATTTATTCATCTTCTATTAATTACATTATTATTTCAAAATGTAATCCATGATTCTTATATATATATATATATATATATATATATATATATATATATAATCTTGTAGCTCACTACTAAGTTTCTCAACAGTTATTAAGGTTGTTACTCTGACCTCCTAAT
>WSFP011397343.1:0-27084 GCA_009831015.1 Picea engelmannii
GGGGGGGGATTTAGAGGGAAAAGATCATTATGCATGTTATACTAATGTCATAGGGAGGGTGAGCATTTGTATCATTCTATGTTCTTAGAGAGAAGGGATGGCTTCGTTTGATAAATAATATTTTATTTCCGAGACATCAACAAATTGTTCCCATACCTCTTCTGTTGGGGCTAGGAAATGCGATAGGAATGTTTGTAATGCAAATGAGGTGTCATATTTTCAGCTAGTTAGAATTTTGATCATAGTGCAAGCAATTTTATTCAACATGTTCCTCATGAAAGTCCTAAATCAGAGGAATTTGAAGGCACCGATGATGAAGAGGAATATGATGGTGATAAATCTATTCAGCAATTTAATAGTAATGAAAATAATCAAAATGTAGGTAAAAGTGGAGACTATGATCAACGTTTAAATGATTGGGATGAAAAGTCTCCTCCAAGTGAGGAGTTTCAAGGTACCGATGAAGATTTCCAAGGAACCAATGAATATGATGAAGAATTTACCTCAAGTGGAAATTTTAAAAGCAATGAAGATGATTATGACAATGGTGGACACTTTTTTCCAGAGTGTGGAATTTAAATACAACAATGTTGGTGATGATGAATTTCCTCCAAGTGAGGATTTTGAGGGTACTGATGAAGATTTTCCTCAAAGTGAGGATTTCCAAGGCACGAATGAAGATGATGAAGAATCCCCCCCAAGTGGGTATTTTAAAAGTAATGATGACAATTATGGAAATGATGGACAGTCTTTCTCGAATGAGGAATTTAAAAGAAGCAATGTTGGTGATGACGATTTTCCTCCAAGTGGGGATTTTCAAGGTACCGATGAGGATAATGCAATTTTTCCTCCAAGTGAAGATTTTCAAGCCAGTAATGAGGATGATGAAGAATATCTCTCAAGTGGGGATTTTCAAGGTAGTGTAGATGATTATGCCATTGGTGGACACTCTTTCCTGAGTGATAAATTAAAAGGAAACAATGTTGATGTTGATTTTCCTCCAAGTGAGGATTTTCAATATACTGATGAAGATTTTCAAGGCACTAAGCAGGATGGTGAAAATTTTCACTCAAGTGGGGATTTTGAAAGCAATGAAGATGATTATGTCAATGGTGGACACAATTTTGATGATGATTTTCCTCCAAATGATTATGTTTATGATGATGTTCTCAATCATTCAACTACAAAAAATTAAGATGATCAACATTCTCTAGTTCAGTCTCCTGACAATGTTTTGCGTGATACTCCTTGTGCTGATAAGGAAAATCATTCTAGTGAGGATGATGAAATAGTGGAGACATTGCAAAGAAACATTGTGTCTAGGACCAGGATTAGAAAATTTTATATCAATTCAAATCATTCTAGTTATACAAGGTCTAGGAAATGATTTCTCACTAAATCAATTTCCATAAGTGAATTGATTTCAAATGAATGTTTTCAAAATAATTGTTTGAAAAGCATGGACTACATGCATGCCTTGAATAAAAGGAAGACATATTTTTCAATGAATAAGAGCATGGAAAATTCATATTTGATGGGGTGCATGATATCCACCAATATAGGATATGATTATCTCATTGGGAATATTTTACTTTGTAGAAAGAATTTAAAAAAAAATCACTCAATTGGTAATCTTTGTCTATCAAGAATCCATACAAGGTTGGAAAAAGATCCTTCATTTTATTCAAAGGTACATCATGGACGAGAGAGTGGGCCATTGAAAAGCACTACATTATCATGGATGCATGATTTATTTTCCAAACATGGAGAGTGTATGACAGATAGAGACACAATACATATTCCAGATAATTTCTCAAGGAGGGAAATCTACAACTTGTACAAAGGATAAGCTGAAGGTGTTGAAGGAAATGGTAATTTTATTGCATGTGCATATTTTACAAGAATATGGAAGAAACAATTCAACAATGTTTGTATTCCTAAGAAGTCAAGGATGAATATTTGTAGTATATGTGCTACTCTTAAATCAAGAAGAGATAAATATGAAGCAGTAGAAAGAGGTATGTTTTTACTATTTTGTTTGTTTTAAATTGAATAGTTATCAACTATGAAAACATACGATCAATATTTTCATTTTATTTCATGTGCAGATTCCATAGTCAAAGCACTTCAAGAACATCAAAATCAACAAGCAAGTGAAAGACAAAAGTTGTACAAACATCGAAAGAAGTGTTATGATGCTCCAAAAAAATATTTAGGTATGATAATTAATGGCATGGACTAGAAGAAAAAACTTCTACCACATTTTGTTCGTACACCCAAAAATTTACAATAAGAGAATTGTATTCAGTTTCATTTGGTTGGTTGTATGGTTTTCAATGGAAAAATGTGTCCAAGGTTTTATTTCACATCTCCAAATATTCTTAATGATGCAAATCTAACCATCACCATAATTCATCATGTGCTCACTCATTGGTCTAGAAATCTTCCTCAAGTTCTCTATCTACAGTTGGACAACACTAGTCGTGAAAATAAAAATCGAATTGTGT
This sequence comes from Picea engelmannii, assembly GCA_009831015.1. NCBI lineage: Eukaryota > Viridiplantae > Streptophyta > Pinopsida > Pinales > Pinaceae > Picea > Picea engelmannii. Next base: position 2,508 of record WSFP011397343.1, read on the forward strand.
TTGGATATCTAAGCATGCTTGTTGAAATGGGAATCTTTCAAAAGGTGAAAGTTGGTTTTCTTCATGTTGGATACACTCATGATCATATTGATCAAATGTTCAGTCATTTTTCAGTAACATTGAAGAGGAAAAATGTTGGAAGTCTACCATCATTGATTGAATGTATTAAGAAATCATACATTCCAGAGCCTGTTTTTCATATATTATAAGAAAATTTTGACATGAGAAGATTTATTCAGGGATCGCATCGTGAAGAAAAATGTATTGAGCAACTGAATGACATTAGCTTCCAACATCAATTTTGTTTCAAAAAAATTGACGGGAAAACACTTATATGGGGAAAGCAATATTCAACTACTACAAAATGGGGGCCTTCATCAAGTTTATCATTTTTGAAGTTCATTCTAGATCATCTAATATTTGCATCAAAGTTATTGTTTTTACAATTAGTTGCTAAAATCCATAATGCACGAAGGCGTAATAGAGATGTAGATTATTCTGAATGCCTGGAAGAAATAAAAAAGTCCATTAAGGATACATATGAGTACTTTGATGTTGTTGATTCTATTTGGTGGGATTCTTTTTTCAATAGTCAAAGTGACATAATTTGAAGCTCAACAAATGAAGATACAATGTTGAAGATTGCATTTCATTGTCCACAAAATATGCCAAATGAATATGAAGAAACAAACATTGTTGAAGTTCAACAAGAATCTCAAGGTGCTATTGAGTTTACACAAGAAGAGGAAAGAGAAATGCATATTCATTTGTGAAGGTCATGTGGACAACATGAAGCCATGGAAGAACTTTACAGAGGTTCAATACAATATAAGAAGGAGGGTAGCATGATTGTAGTTTTAGCGATTGAAGATCCACATGTTTATCCGTTCTGGATTGTAAAGGTTATAAAGATTGAGAAAGAAAATGATGATGTTATTGCAATTGAAGTGCATTGGTATGCAACAAGTACATTCCCATTCAATGGTGTGTACAAGCCAAATATGGTGGTTGAGAAAAATGTCAAAAGAAAGAGAAAAAGAAAGGGTCAAAATACAACTCGTCATCGCACTGGCCTCTTAAAATTAGATGATGTTGACATACTTGTTTATGACTTCAATTTGACAAAGAGAGGAACTCTTCGCTCCAATACAACATATATTATCAAGAGGTTGATGCCACAAGAAATAAATGCAATATGGAAGTCCTTTGAACCTAGTTGTAGATCTAAAAGGCATTTGACATCTGAAATGTTGGGCATGCATGTAGACTCAGATGGTGCATTCATCGACAATAGAGAAGAGAATGGATCATCTACATCTTCATCCAATCATTCATCTGAAGACAATGTAGACTCTGATAGTATTTCAAAAACCATGAGTCAATCTATATAAGTGTATGAAACATTTTATTCATTTTTTATCCATATGATGTTTGTATGGTAACTAGAAATGAGCATTGAACTTACATATGATCTTACATGAAGTTATGAATCTTTTGTTATGTTTTATGAATGATATGTTTTTGATTATGGATAATATAATAAAATTTCTTAGCTCATATGTTTTGAATACGAACAATATAACAATACTTTTAAGAAATAATTTATGTTTCATTCAATGTAACTTGTATTTGATTTTTTTATTAAAAGTAAAAAAATTATTAAAAAGTGACATTGAATTTTTAAAGTATAGTGTGATATTTTCATGGAATTATGTATTATCTTGTTCTTTGAGTGATAAAAAGATTTAAAAAGTAAACATTTAAGGGTTGATATTATGATTTTGTTTACAATAATGAAGAGTTATTTTACCACTTTATAAAATGTGTCATTTTCATACCCCACTTTTAGAATGGGTGCTACCGGTAGAAATACTTTTCAATTTGATGGTTGATTTTGAGTTTTTGGTTTTAATGGTACCAAGTGCTAAAAATATGATTTAAAATTATCTAAAATTTTAACGTTTTGAAAATATTTGTTTTTTCAAAAACATCTTTTTTTTAGGCATTGATTCTGAGTTTTGAAGGCCATGCTTGAAAAATGTTGTAATCTTGACCCCATTTAAAAAAATGGTGCTACTGATAGCATGAGTTTTTGATTTGGGGTTGATTTTGATGTTTTTATGCAAAAATATGGGTTTTGGGGCCAAAGTTCTCATTTTGAGGTCACCGTTCTCATTAAGTCAATAACTTTGTTACTATGTTCTAATTGGAATACTGAACGATTTCCCCGGCACTTGGACATTTGGAAACTTGTTGGGAAATTTAAATCGACACTTGGTTTTTTCCAGCAATTTATTGAGTAAATTTCGGTGGGCTCTTCCTTTGGCGTTCTCACCTCATGAGAGCACTTCAACACTCTTGTAGGTGCCAACCTATGATACTTGGATAATCAACACTTAATACTATGTCTTCATTCCTCATTCAACACCTGTGAACTTAACTTTGGGCACATCTTCATTTAACTTCTCAACATTTATGACTGTGACTTGGAGATGAGATTACATTCTTAGTGAATGTTGTTTATTGGTATGCTGATACATCTCAATCACATAGTGTTGACAGGTTCCATGCTAGTTAATAGAATAAATCAAATATCTTAATTTACTACAGAACACAAGGTATTTGGTTGGCTTCCATACACCTTTATCCCACATTTGTGCAGAGGCTAAACATAAATTTGTTTATATTTTTAAGTGTTTCTATGTTGGACAGTTGGTTGTCATTGATTTCAACCCTTGGAGAAGTATAGAATACCCTAAGATGTCAACGAGATCGTTGGAGCGTTGGTTATCATCTGTATGATCGAGATTGATTATAAGATAGTTGGATACGTTTGATATATTATACATGTAGCCCCGAAGGTGTGGTTATGGGACTTGAGGTTTATTTAGGAATAATGAAATGAAGGAAAGTGAAATTGCAGGTAAGACTATCACAGATGGATAGTACACATCATTCATTTTCCAGTGATATGTGGTACGCCACGTGGATCCTCACTGTTAGGGAGAGATGGCCTTGTAAAGTTGGAATCCTCAAAGAGTGGACAAGAAGCCCATAGTTTGTTATAAGTCTTGGTCAAAGGGGTAAAGTTGTTGTAATAAGAAAACCCTGGAATCCTTAAAGTAAGGAGGGGATTTACCTAGCATTTGTATAAATAAACCTCATGGATTCATTCATTTGTACATTCACACACACTTACGTTGAATATCTATCTTGTGAATTTGTTATGGTCTAGTAATTTTGTGATGGTTTATATTTCTATTGGAAATCAATAAGTGAATCTAAGGTTGAATGTGGTGGCACTTTTCTGAGGTGACGAAAGTGTGAATGGACGAAAGTTTTAGAGTTGCATAGTTTGAGAAAAATCCTAGTTTCTGAGGTGTACGCGGGTTGTAGTGGCGGAAGGTGCATATGTATGTGAGATGTAGTGGAGGAAAGTGCATACATACGTGAGCTATAGAAGAGGAAGTAGTGTACATGTGAAAAAACTCATGAAAACTTGAGTATATGTTAGTACCAGGTCCCTGAAGTCTGAAGCAATTTCCCAGGTCAACATTCTACATGTTCAGATAATCTATAGAAGTTCTGGTATGGTTACATGTTTGTTTTAAAGATCACTTATGCTTATGGTATGGTGAATTCTTGATACATTCTTGGTATGATTGTTGTGATATCTGGATATGGTATATGTTGGCTAGTTGATTGAGTGAGAAACACTCTTATGTATGGTGCTTGGTATATGGTTGTTATGGTTCATTATTAGAGGCACATCTTTGTGATATTGGCATATACTTGAGGCTTATGGTATGGTACATGGCATGATTGTGAGTGATATTACTTAGTTGAATTACACCATTGGTATTACTTGTTTATCATATCTTATGGTACATGGTGTATGGGATGATATGGTATATGGTTGAGACACTTGTTATGGTGCACAATTGATACATGGTATATGATATGGTGTTGATGTACATGGTTGATATACATGGTTGATATGCATGATATGGTATATGGTTGATGTGCATGGTTGGCACATGTTATGGTACATGGTATGGTACAAGTGTTGATTATTGAGGTGCATGGTTGATTCACGGCTTGGTACAGGTTTGGTGCATGGTTGATTCACTTGTTGTGGTACAAGTGATGATACAGGTTTGGTGCATGGTTAATGCATTTGTTGATGGTACAGGTACAAGTTGATGCATGGTTGATGCATGGTACATGATTGGTACTTGGTTGCGACACATATCTTGTGATGGTATGTGGTGATACATGCTTGGTAGAGGCATGTGTTGGTGATGTTGAGCATATGGTTTGAGATATTCTCTTATTGATACTGGCATGAGTTGCATGCAGATGAGAGTGTATCTAGTTTTTTGGATGTGACAATGATTGGTTGGATAGGTTGTTGTGACAGTGATTAGTTGGACAGGTTGTTGTGAAAGTGATCGGTTGATAGTGACATGTTGGATATAGTGACAAGTTATAGGTTGATGTGACAGTGACTGTGACAGTGGCAGAGACAATGACAGTGACAAAGTTTGTGGCAATGATAGTGGCAGAGTTCATGACAGTTGGTCGACACTTATATTTTGGGGTAACAAGAAGGGGAAAGGAAAGAGGGTTGTAGCCTCCTTCCGGTTGGAAAAATAGAATCAAGAAGTTGGATCTTCCTTCAGGTTAGAGATTGAGAACTAGGTGGTTGTAGCTACCTGTTGGTTGGAGCCAAAGAACCTAGGGGGTTGTATCCTCCTTCTGGTTGGAGTCAAATAATTCAGGGAGTTGTAGCCTCCTTTTGGTTGGAGCCTGAAAATAAGGGGTTGGATCCTCCTTCCAATTGCAGTTGTAGAATTTGGAAGTTGGTGCTTCCTATAAATGAATTCTTGATATATATAAGAAAACATTATATGGTTTTCTCCCATTTGGGTTTCCATGTAAAAATTGGTGCAATGTGTTCTTGATGTGATGTTTCTTAAGTTTGCATGCTTATGATATATATATATATATATATTGGATGCATTCATAGATGATACATTGATGATAAACTGTTGAACACTATTTGTAAAAGTTAAAGAACACATATTGTGGTAAAAGTGGTATAATTTCTCATTATTGATTCACCCCCCCTCTTAGTAATCCAACAATTGGTATCAGAGTGGGTTCCTTCAAGAGATAGTTTAACCACTGGAAGGAGATAATGGAATATAATGAGAATGGAGTACCACTGTTTAATGGTAAGAATGGTCTAGAGTATGAGATGTGGAGCATAAGGACAAGAACCTTTTCAAAGGCACATGTATATGGTATTTGATATTCAATTGTCATAGGACAAAATTCTACCAAGAAAGAAAAGAATATAGCCAAGAAAGAATTAACGAATAATAAAAAAATAGCAATAGATTTCATATGGGAAGGATTACTTGGTCCGGTAAGAGAAAATGTTGGAAAGTGTTCATCAACTAAAGAAATTTGGGATAAGCTACATGATATCTATTTTTCTCCCATCACAAAGTTAGAGTTTGCTAAAGAATATAAAGGTACAAAACAAGAAGAAATATGTTCATCATGTTAGACAAATTTAGAAGAAGAAGAGTGCGAAGTGATAGAAGCCAACAAAGGTGAGTTCTTTTTCTTTAATTATGAAGAGAGCAGAAATCTTGAAATTGAATTTCCGTACTTGAAGATTGAAAATGATTAAATAGAAGAAAATATTGAGATTGAAAAGGCATACCTGATTAGTGCTTTAGATGAAATAAATAAATAAAGATAAGGAAATAAGTCACTGAAGATAGAATTGATGAAGCAAACAGAAAGTGTTCGAAGTTTCGAAGAATCCCAACAAGTTATCGATAAATTAAGAGCTTAGCTAGAAGAATCTAGAAATATCGAAGTAAATCTCAAAGGTCAAAAGAAGTGTTTGGAAGCCAACTTAGAAGCACAGAAGGAAGAATTGGAAGAGAGAGAGAGAGAGAAGATATTGACAGATCATCTCAAGGAAATAACTAACAATTTAAACCAGCTTGAGGTAGAGTTTTGTCAAGAAGAGAGAAGGCTTGAACAAGAAATAATTACATTGAAGATCCAACTTGAAGAAGCAAAGAGAATAGAAGAAGTCACAAAGTCTCAGATGATGAAGAAAGAAGAAGAGGTGGAGAAACTTGAAGAAGAAGTTGTCATGTTAAGAGAAAAAGTTGTCAAGCTCAACATGAATGTTGAAGAGAAAGAAACATCCACATCATCCGTTGAAGAGATCCCTCCAGGTTGCCAAAAAGGAAGAATGAAGAGAAGCTAAAGACTTATGTAGAAGTCATTAAAGGTTCAATAAAGAAGGAAGAACACAAGCCCTTGAAGAAGAACATTCCATAAGTGCAAAAGACTTGAGAAGAAGAATACAAAAGAAGATCCTCCATGTTTAAGCCACAAAGAAGCCTCAATAATGATCATGATCATCCAAGGCATGAATTCAGAAGGACTACACCACAAATAAGATCGTTCACTCCCAGTTATGTAAATTTCTTTTATGGTCATTTTTTTATTGTACTAACTTTGGACATAAGGTTGCAGATTACAGAGCTCATAGAAGAAATTTTCAAACAAGAAATGCTTATGTGACTCCACATAACATTGAATGTTACAAATTCCACAACTATGGTAATATATCCCAGAATTGTAGAAGCATGGTGGTTCCATCCATGAAGAAAGAAACATATATCAAATAAATAATATTTGGAAAATAAAAGAACAAGAAAAAGAGAAAGTGAAAGAAGAACATGTCAATAAATACCAGGTCCCAAAGATCGCAGGATTTGTAGTAGTACCAGAAATAAAAGAAGAAAAGGTTCAAGAGATTGTACTTTTAGGAATGTAGCATGAGATCAATCCACAGATAAAAATGAATAAATTAGAGTTCAGATATATGATGAGTCCACTGGTGAAGAGAAATATGACTCCGCATAAGAGAAGGTATTATTCCGAGCTATCTCTCTTGGAGACTCCCAACAAATATGATGAACAGGGGGAGTCTGTGCAGCAGCTGAGACAGATCATATATCCATCCTTCATGCAACTTAGAGGGTTTGAGGAGATAGATTCAGAGTAGTCAGAGAGAAGAAGTACAAAATCAGATTGAACGACTGAGAAAGTAGTATTCCCACACATGTATCAGTTGGCAGTTACATAGGTATAAGTTTATGATCATATTCAAGTAGAGATAAATTTAGTACAGGTTGTTCCAAACATGCATAGTTTGATGAAAAGATAGATTAGATTAGGAGACATATTTTATGCAGATATGTCTTTGTATAATGATAGATGGGTTGACATTGTGGAAAGTTGACTCGCGGGGTTATGAAAAGTATGTGACATATGGACTGAGATGAATTCATGAGATTCTTAGCAGGTATATAGAGTATGTGACGATTCATATTAATGTATTTACAATTCAAATCAGTGGAATTAGTTGGGATCAGTTGGAAAGTAGTGAAAGGCACAACATAATAGGGAAAGAGAAATTTTCAGTAGAAGCTATATCATCAGAACAAACTCATTTGACAACATGGTCAAGTGAACATGACAAGTGATTGAAGAAATAAATCTTGAATTATTTTTATATATGTCAGTTAATTACATGAGGAAGCACCAATGGAAGACAAGTAGCACTAGAAGAGAGGAAAGGAAACATTTCACAGGTGTTTCTACATCGTAAAAATAATCAGAGAGAGAGAGATCTAGAAAGGAAGATCAGTAGCATGCAGACAAAGGGAGACATACCCACAGAGGGAGTTATCCTTTTATTTCCATGATTGGTTACAGCAAGTATATTTTTAGGAGGAGACATATTGACAAGGGGATTTAACCTTTGGTCAAAGGTGAAGATAAAGAACAAATGTATGAAGATAGGGGGAGCAACCCCAAGGGGAGATACCCTTTTCCATTGGTGTTAAAGGGGGAGATATAGACACATTAATGAGGAGCAATGGTCAGAGGGGGATTAGGAGCATGAGCATGAGTATTGCCATGTCTAAGTGTTTCCATCAATGTTGGTGTTTCCGTCAATTCCAAAGGGGGATATTGTTGGACAATTGGTTGTCATTGATGTCAAACCTTGGAGAGTGATCTTGGAAATTGATGTCAACCCTTGGAGAAGTACATAAGAACTAGAGATGTGGATGAGATCGTTGGACCATTATTTATCATCTATATGATCGAGATTGATGATGAGTTAGTTGGGTACATTTGATATAGTCTACATGTAGCCCTAGAGGTGTGGTTATGGGACCCGAGGTTGATTGAGGAATAACAACATGAAGGACAATGAAATTTTAGGTAAGACTATCATATATAGATATTACACATCTTGCCACTTCCAATGATATGTGGTACACCACGTGGATCTTTACGGTTAGGGAGATATGGCCTTGTAAAGTTGGAAGATCCGAAGAGTGGACAAGAAGCCCCTAGTTTGTTATATATCTTGGTCAAAGGGGTAAATTTGTTGTAACAAGAAAATCCTAGAAGCCCTAAAGTAAGGAGGGGAGTTACCTAGAATTTGTATAAATACACCTCATGGAGTCATTCATTTGTACATTCACACACACTTACATTGAATATCTATCTTGTGAATTTTTTATGGTCTAGTGATTTTGTAATGGTTTATCTTTCTATTGGAAAACAATAAGTAAATCTGAGGTTGAATGTGGTGACACGTTTCTGAGGTGGAAAAAGTGTGAAGGGCTGAAAGTTTCAGAGTTGTAGAATTTGAGAAAAACCCTAGTTTTTGAGGTGTATGTGGGTTGTAGTGGAGGAAAATGCATACGTATGCAGGTTGTAGTGGAGGAAAGTGCATACATATGTGGGTTATAGAAGAGGAAGTAGCGTACATGTGAAAAAACTCATGAAAACTTGAGTAGATGTTAGTATTAGGTCCCTGAAGTATGAAGCAAGTTCCCAGGTCAGCATTCTATAGGTTTAGATCATCTATTGAAGTTCTGGTATGGTTACATGTTTGCTTTAATGATCACTTTTGCTTATGGTATGATGAATTCTTGAGGCATTCTTGGTATGGTTGTTGTGATATCTGGATATGGTATATGTTGGTTGGTTGGTTGAGTGGGAAACCCTCTTATGTATGGTACTTGGTATATGGTTGTTATGGTTCATTATTAAATGCACATTTTTGTGATATTGGCATATACTTGAGGCTTATGGTATGGTACATGTCATGATTGTGAGTGATAGTACTTGGTTGAAGTACACCATTGGTATTACTTGTTTAGCATATCTTATGGTACATGGTGTATGGGATGATATGGTATATGGTTGAGACACTTGTTATGGTGCACGATTGATACATGGTATATGATATGGTGTTTATGTACATGGTTGATATACATGGTTGATATGCATGATATGGTATATGGTTGATGTGCATGGTTTGCACATGTTATGGTACATGGTATGGTATAGGTGTTGTAGTAAAAAAAATCCTTATCTGTGCATACAAGACATTGGCCCTCCCATTTTCATACTTTGCCAAAATACTACTGAGGCTTCCTTTAAAAAAACCCTTTTTTGGAGAGTGTACGTGCCCTGCTGAACTAATAGCCCGTGTACACACGCATGCTGCCCACGTAAACATGTGTTCTGCATGCTACGTAGCCTGCGTTTACCTCTAAAAGTTGCAAAAAATATAAAATTGCACGAAATTCGACGAAGTTTATGGGATATGGAGGGTTTCCTAACCATTTTACCCCTTGTAGCCCATCCCCAAATTGAATAACCATATTTTTCTCATATAAAAAGAGGTCTTGGGGTTTCATTTATGAAAATAAGAGACAAAATAAGAAAACTCTGCCAAAATCCCTTCCCTTTCTTACCCTAAGTTTTGCATCCTATTCTGAGTTTTATCCTCAACCTTCCCCGCCGGCCTTTCTTCTTATGCAACCCTTCATCCTTCCCTTGGTAATATGTTAGTTGTGAGAATATAACGTGGGATTGATGCACTTGAAGCCATGACAGAGGAGCACGAACTTGGTTCGTGGAGTGGTTGTCGACAAAGGTTGTAATCCTTTTTATCTTACAATTAAATAAAAGAGTTCATCCTTGTTCCAAAACCCTACATTTACATGCTTTTTGTTAATTCACACATTTACATCTATGTATAGACTTTTAAAGTGATCAATAGATATTTCATATGTTGTTGCATTGTATTCCTAATCTTTTGCAAGTCAACTTTGGGAGGAGATATGTGATCTAGGAGGTGGTAACAAGTGAAAGAGGTCTACACCAATCGCAAGGACTAAAGGTGCATCATTAACTCTCTTTCCTTTCTCTCTCGTCACTTTCTTTAGATGGTTTTGGGGTAGCTTAAGGGTAGAATAGTATTTTAAGGAAGTTAGCACTATTCCTTTACCTTAGACCCAGTATAAGGGGATTTTACCCATAGCAGAATTGGTGACTCCACTGGGGAGTTTCTCTAGCGTATTAGTGGGATATTTTGGTTTGATTTGTTTTTTTTTTAGTTTCTTTTTTAGTTTTCCAAGTTTTCTGAGTCAGTTAGGGTCTCTGGTCACCTTCCAGGTGCCTACCAGTCTTCCCTACCTAGTTGGTTGTCCAAACCTTTTTCTTTTTGAAATTTTGCAGAGATGCACGCGCCCGGTCCTCTGTATAGCCCGTGTATATATGCGGTCTGCATAGTATACATCCCACACACATACTTAGGATGCTTGTGATCAACAAGTGTCTCTATGTTTTGGAAGGTTTAAAAAAAAATACTGTCTATCCTGGAAAGAAGCTTTGTGATTCTTAGGCCTTCTTGAAATCTTCAAGGTATTTGTTAAGTGTGTTTGGTTGGGTTAAAAATTCAGTTTATCTTGCACTTTGTAAAGAACCCATGCTATTTTTTTTATTTTTCTTTTATTTTCTTTGAAGGTTTAGGGTGAACTTATAAGTGTTAGATCCTCCCATGGATTCCAGTGAATCCTTGCATTCAAGTAGTGGTTTAGGGTTTGTGTTAGTCTTGGGTTTATTTTCTCTTTACCTTGTTTGTGCTTTGAAAAATGAAAAATATCATTTACTTGTGTTTTTTCTTTTCTAAGCATTTCAAAAAACAAAAAATTGTTTCATTTAGTTATGCATCTTGTTTGGTAGTTGTAGCATAGGTTGTTTATTACAAAATAAAAGAATTCCATTTCCAAAGTTCCTTCTTTGATATGTCCTTGAAAGTTTAGTAGTTTTCATCTACATTGTAAAAACAAAAAGCACATTATAGGAAAATTCTTGCATTTTAGGATCTTGGACTAATTTACTTCGAAAAGTTTGCATTTGCAAAGATTTAAAAGCCATTTTTCAATAGTGGAACCTAGTTTGCTTTTGCATAAATGATCTAAAGTTTTTATTTCTTCTCTTTCATCTCTTGTAAACACCATAAGTTGCATATATGTACCCTTTTGAGTAAATCAAGAAAATTAAAATCAACAATTAACACTGAAAATAAATCATACTTTTGTTTGTAGGTTCACCAAATAGTCTAGGATCTAGGGCCTTGAAATAGGTGTGGAGAGGGAAATCTTCAAGGCTACTTCAACAAATATAAGAGTATGTGATAGGGAGTGTCAGAGTCTAGTTTTGTAAGATTCATCTGGGACCCCCTTCCAACAAAGGGGATAGACACGAGGTCGTGTGAGGAAAGGTAGAGGAGATAACCCTTCCAAATCCAGACCAAGCATAGTAGGGATTGTATATTGAGGGTCATTATTGGGAATTACACTCATCGCATTTGACTATGGAGTCTCGTGGACCTCAAATCCATTCAATATCCTTAGTTGTCTTCCGAACCATTTTCCTTTGGTACCCTTGAAAGGATTCCAACTTTGTTATCCTGCTCATTAAGATCGTCTCAACTATCGACTGTACATGCCTGGTGACTGACTACGAGCTGGAAACCTAGTTGCCTTTTTTAGAGACTTACACATGTCACTGCAGGGGTATACCATGGTACCTAGTGAAGACATCAGATCACTCTTTGAAGAGTATACTCGGAGGGTGTTTCCATGTTCGAGTTACACTTGCACTAGGAAGTTTCTCTAGTGTCGATTGGCATAACTGTTCTTCCTTCCAGTCAATTGTTTGCTTGATTTGTCATTAGGAAATTTTAGTCTGTCCTCTATGTTTCATGCTAGCTCAACCTTAGAGAATCGATTGATCATTTCACAAGGTGGAAGATAAATAGCTTCGCCATTCACGTATGCTTCAAGGCCTGCCACTATTTACTTTGGAGCCACCTCCACCACCACTGAGTCACAAGATATATCAAGAGGGTTCATTTGAAGAAACCGGGCCACATGAAACTATACCCGAGCTAGATCCTAGAGAATAATTTCCTACACTAGAGGAGTCCACTGTTTTTGAATTTGAAGTTGAAGGATTCATGCCTACAAACTCTTCGATCACTAACTTATCATCGTCGCCTCTTATTCAGATAACCCTACCTGAGGTGACTTCACCTGAACGTCAATTTTTTAGACGAGCAACGATGGAAGCAACTAGTACTACTTATTTTGGGAGTCCTCATACTCCCATCTCGGCTACTGTGGGAGGAGGTATCACGCCTCCTCCCCCACTTCCACCTATCAGGACTATGGCTATCCAGACACCCACTACTTCGGGAAGTGGCACAATCCCTTCAATTATTTAACATTGTTCCCTCTATTCACAATGTGTCTGGTGCTCCCTTTTCATATGGGATTTTGGGTTTTGATTCTAGTTCAGTCCTAACCTACTCTACTCTATAGACTATTGGTCTGGGGGTAGGGATCTCTAATGCTCCCTTACAGGGATCTGTTGCAGGAACCACTACCCCACTCAATGCTATCCCTTACGGCGGGGGTCATTTCCCTCCTCCAACCCCTTTGCTTGGATGTGCTTTCGAGCACCCGATCGGGCCTAACACCAACTCTAGTTTGTTCAATGGGGGGAGTCACAAACCTCTACCCTACATGACTTCGGTAGGGTCCATGCCTTTTTATTTGTTCAATGCATTTGGAAATAATGATTTCTCATCATCTTCTTTCTTCGGTAGGGTCCATGCCTTTTTCTTTGTTCAATGCATTTGGTTTCATTCCTTTGCAGGGAGCGATGATGGGAGTTTACTCCTCACAAGGTCTTGAAAATCCCTGGTAGGGATCATTTCCTTTGCAAGGGATGATGGTTGAGGGAAACCCCTCCCACAATCATCAGAACCCCGGGCAAGGTTCAATACCTATGCCAGGAGGGTCGTCGGGGGAATCCCCAACCAAGGTCCTTGGAATACTATGCAACGAGCAATCCCTACACAAGGCATGCCATCTAACTACGAGAATCAACTGACGATGTAGAATAAAACGCAAGATCCTTTTACTGGATAGGGCCACCACAGTTTCTATAAAATCCCAAAATGAAAGTCAAAATTTTCCTGGAAACCTCATTCCAGGCAAAATATAGGCCCCTCTTTTCATTTGAACCCACCACAACCTAGACTACCTTTCCTGGCAACTCTGCATTTGCCAGATTCATCGAAACTTTTAAACGATTTGATATGTCAGATCTGCTTTGGACCCCCATGCCAACTAAGTTTCCCTTAGACATCCCTAAGTTCGAAGGAAATCCTTATGAGGATCCGGGTGATCATGCTATGAAATTTCATTTATGGTGCTCATCCAACTCATTAAAGGATGATTTTGTTAAGTTTCCTTTGTTTCAGTGCACTCCTATAAGGGGTGTCATGAAATGGTATATCTATCTTGATAGCTCGAAGTATGCTTACTTTAACGACCTAGCTATTGTCTTCTTAAACCATTTCCAGTTACTGGTAAGATACAATGTTGGCACCGAGTTTCTAGCCAACTTCGAGCAAAAAAAATCCAACCATATCTCGTATCACATTCGAGAATGGTAACAACGAAAGAGTTTGATCAAAGTTAATGTGCCTCCCACATTTTTTCTCGTGTGGTTCATAAATTTCTTGGTGCCTTGTGTATCCAAAGACGTCGTGACGTCCATGGTTTTTTCCGAGGAAGATGCTATCATGAGAGACCAAAAACTAGATTTTATTTACTCTCAATCTGGTATGCTATATGAGATCATGCATGATGCACCATAGTCGACTTTCGACAAGACCAAATAGAAGTTTGGGCCTCACGTCGATGGAATAGTAGGATAAACATAGAGAAAGTCTATAGATTAGTTGACTAATCAATTACAACAGTTATCAATTTAGCAGGCTATGGCCAGCCAAACTCATAGTTCAACTTCCCCCATAACCCAGGCGTCAGATTTACACAATGTGTAATCAACAATCACAAGGGTAACCAACAAACTGAGGGAAAGAGGAAATCTAAAAACAAGAAGGGTAACGGGGATAAGAAATCTATGAATAATGTTGGCGAGGGGAAAATTGAAAAGAGGAAGGTAAAGATTCTGTGTAATCTTTAAACGAAAGACCACTTGACTCATCAATTCCCTCAGCTTGAGGAATCCCAAAATCTATTAGCACAGTAACAGCCTGCCGTGTTAACCAACCCTTTTCCACAACGGAAAAATTTGTCTCAATTTTCCTCGTCCACGAACATGCCTGGGGGAGATCAAGGAGCCCCCGTGCCTAATGATAACAAAGGAGTTGAAAATTTTTATATGATGAAGTTTGAAGCTCACCTGCAGACCAAGGCTCATAATTATGGAATGCCAGAATCTTTTGAGAAGGGAAAAGAAGCCTCCAACCCACTACCTCCTCTTCAAATGCTCCAACCCACTACCTCCTCTTCAAATTGAGAAGACTTTGGGAGAAGATACGAATCACATCCCTAAGGGTGTGTTTAAAAAGGATTCTCACAACCCAAATGTAAGGGTTGCTCATAATTACTCCATCATGGAGGATATGGTATAAAATCCTTGTGCAATTTCTACTCTAGAAGTCCTCCAGAGTTGTTCCTCATAGAGGAAAGCATTGTTGTCTGCCTTGGGAGAAACCTAGACTACTAACTTAGGAATAATTGTCTTTGAACCTACATATTATAAACCTCGTCTTCCTCACAACGTCGCTTTTCATATAGTAGTGGTGTATGCCATGAAATCATTGACACAAAAGATTTTCTGTACGATGGTTGATGAGAGTTCCATGACTTGCATAATGTCATTGGCATGTTGGAATTCCATTGGCCAATTTGAGTTATCTCCATCGCCCATGTTGTTATCCGCATTTGACGGTCAATCTTTCAGACCACATGGAATAATTCCTTCCTTCCCTGTGCAGTTGGAGGGAAAAAATGTGAGTGTCGAAGTAGAAGTAGTTGATGCACCTCTCGACTACAATATTTTGTTAGGATGAAGTTGGACCTATGCTATGACAACGGTTGTATCCACCATTTTTTGGGTCGTATGTTTTCCTCACGACGGCCAGATCATAACCGTTGATCATTTATCCTTCTCCTTTCTTGACCCTTCATCAGTGGCATCTAGGGTCCCAGTGATTGACAACCCACAACCATGTACTATCAACTTAGGTGCCAGATTGTTTCCATATTTAATGGGGAATTTTTATTATCCGTCGCCTGCTAAATGATTTCAAGTTTATTTTGGTTTTTCCCAACTATCCAAAGGATGCAATATTTCAAGTCATGTCTTTTAGAATGAGTTACTTTAATAACCCATGGATTTTACCTTCCCCAACGGATTTGATGGAAGGGATAGAATTCCCTGGAATGGAAATTCCCTTATCTGCTACTGAGGTTGCGTGCAATATTGTTCAACAAGCCTTGACCAACCCTGATCCAGCTCCCCCATAGGAGATAGATCCTATTATCGAGTCTATTTGGGCTTGAGACTCTCTCACAACTTATGATCCTTTGGACTTAGTCTTGCCCTCTGATGAGGCAATTTTGGAAGCAATGACTGGGCCAGACAGACCTTGGGATGATCTTCACCATTGATCTTGTTTCCTGTCTGAGCTGAAGATAATAGAGGCAGGAGAGTTCATTATGACCATGAATGGAGATTCCCCTTTTCCTATTAACCCTCTGGCCATGCACGAAATATATGCCGAGGGGAACATGAAAAGTATAGCTGAAACAATTCCTATTGACATCTCTAGAACCCCTAGCGTCATGGAAAACTTCTTCGTCAGAGTACATAGTTCTCCCAAAGAGATTCAAATATACACTGAATTATTTAAAGAGTTTCACGACGTCTTTTCCTGGTCTTATGAGGATATGCTAGGATTGACCCACGTATCATTGAAAATGATATCACAACTTACCTAGATGTTAAGCATGTCCGACAGAAGCTTCACCCAGTCAATCCTCGCAAGGCAAAAATGATCAAGGCTGAGGTAGAGAAGCTCATCAAGGCTGGTTTCATATATCCTATGTAATTGAAGGAATGGGTATCAAATCTTGTTCCTGTCAAGAAAAATAAAGGTACGATCTGTGTATGTATGGAATTTCGTGACCTGAACAAAGCTTTCCCAAAAGACAATTTTCCAACCCCGTTCATTGACGAGATTGTCGATGAATGTGCGGGTTGTGAGGTCTTTTCGTTTATGGACAGTTTTTTCGGGAACAACCAGATTTAGATCAAGCCCAATGTCCAACAAAAAATGACATTTATTTTTCCTTGGGGTACATTCACGTACAAAAAAAATGCCTTTTACCCTTAAGAATGTTGGAGCCACTTTTCAGTGGGGCATGTCGTTTGCCTTCCACAACCTCAAACACATAGTCGAGGTGTATCTTGATGATTTGGCATCACATTCTCGTAAGAGATCGAATCATCCCACCCATTTACAAATTATCTTTGGGATGTGTCACTACTATCAGATTCACCTAAATCCAAATAAGTGTAGTTTTTGCGTGACATCAGGACGCTTGTCAGGTTTTATCATGTCAAATAAAGGGATCATGGTCGATCCTCTAAAGGTTGAGCAAATAGTTCAATTACCTCCCCCGTGCAAAATCCCCCAGCTTCAAATTATATAGGGGAAAGCCAACTTTATTCGGCATTGTTTTTCTAACTATGATGATATTACTAAAGGGTTTATGCATCTCTTGAAAAAAGTGGTCCCATTTTGTTGGGATGAAGCGACTCAACATTTTTTTGAAGCGTTGAAATGTGCTATGATGCCTTCCCCTCTACTCAGTCCTCTGGATTATGGAAATGATTTCTTATTTTATTTGGCTGCCATAGAGTTTACTATTGGCATGGTCTTGGTCCAAGAAGATGACGCGCTCGAAGAGCATGTTATCTACTATCTTAGTCGAGGCTTGGTAGGACCGGAACTCAACTACACACATGTTGAGAAACTTGCTTTGGTAGTTGTTCATGTTGTCCATTGGTTCCGTCATTACATCTTACTTCGCAAGACCATCATCCTGACTGTCATGAACCCTTTTCAATATGTGTTAACATGATGGGTTATCGGTGGTAAAATCAGCTGATGGATAGTCATCCTGCAATAATTTGACTTGGATTTTGTTTCGGCAAAGTCTAAAAAGTCTTTGGTCTTTGTTGAACTAATCTCAGAACTTCTGGTCGAGAGTGGTAATAATTTTCCCGAAGAGTCACCGATTAATGGGGATCTTTTCCTTATTTCATCTTCGGACCCTTGGTATAGAGATATACTTGTGTATCTTCATACTTTGAAGTGCCCATATTCTGCTTCTCGCGATGAGCGTCGGTGAATACTCCATCAAGCGTAGAACTATCTTATCCTCGATAACACTTTATATTGTCGAGGAGTGGATTGCATTCTTTGTCGATGTCTCACTCACAAAGAGGCATACCTTACATTAGATGATTGTCAAATAGGAGCATGTGGCGGTTACCTGTCTGGGTTGACAACATCCCAAATGATTCTTCGCGTTGGATACTTTTGGCCCTCGTTGATCAAATATTGTGTAGAGGCGATCAAGAAGTGCCACCCATGCCAAACCTTCTCTCAGAATATGCAAGCACACCCAACTCCCATGTTCCCAGTTATTGTTGTTGGTCCCTTCACCAAGTGGGGTATTGATTTCACTACATGCAACCCAATTTCAGCTAGGGGGCATCGCTATATCATCATAGTAGTAGACTACTGTACTAAGTGGTTCGAAGCTATGCCGACATTCAACAATGATGGGGAAACGACTGTACTTTTTGTTTTTAACTAGATTATATCCAGGTTTGGTATTCTGAAGGAGATTGTCATAGATCATGGCAATCACTTCCAGAACAAGATGATGTCTGAGTTAACATCAAAACTAGGGTTTAAGCAAGAATATTTGTCATCTTACTACCCACAGGAGAATGGTCAAGTGGAGGTTGTTAATAAGTCTCTCAAGACTATTATTCAGCAGATGATCAATTCAGCCAAGTCAAATTGGCATTTGATGTTGTACTCGACACTTTGGGATTATCGAACCTCAGTCAAGACTGCTACCGGTTTCTCTCCTTTCCAACTCATTTACGGGTTGGAGGTAGTCTTTACCATAGAATGGAAAATCCCTTCTCTTAAGTTGACAGTGGAACTACTACCTGACAGTGCACCACTTAAGGAGTGTCTTTTAGATCTCAAGCATCTCAATGAGAAACGTCGAGATGTAGCCTCGGCCAAAGAGGCTCATGAACAACATGTCAAGTGTTAGTATGATTGGCCCATCCACCCTCGTATTTTCTCCTAAGGCGATCTTGTCCTGGTATATGACCAAGATAAAGATACCTTAGGGAAAGGAAAGTTCAAACCCATGTGGTTGAGACAATTCATTGTCAAGAAGGTTTTAGAAAAGGGTCCCTATCAATTGGTTGATTTTGAGGGTAATGCTTTATCAAAGCCTATAAATGGGCTCTACCTTTAGAAGTATTACACTTAGGTCGGTCTCATGGGTGTGACTTATTGTATATAATGTATATCTTTATTTATACAGTCTTGTCTTTTTGTTTTATGGACATGTAGTTTATTGTGTTTCTTTTCACTGTGGCATATGTCAAGTGAGTTTGAGGTCTATGTTGGGTTCACAAACGGTGCTAGCTGGCACACTCGGAGGCTTGCTTCCATAACTTGTGTGATCTTTACTCCTTTTGTTCAATTGATGTCTTCTAGAGGTATTTTTCTGGGTGAGGCAATCAATAATTTTGACGAGTACAACACTGTAATATAATTACTACGCAATGCATTGTCACATGGTATCTCTCACCTTCGGGTTTACCTATTTGCTCAACTGGTCATGTCTCAGTTAAATGGAGTTTACCATGTCTACGATCCCACCCTTCACCGAATATTCCTTAGGGCATGTCTCTTAGAATACTATTTTGATTATATTACTTATATTCATGTTCCTAGGAGATCTAATAAACTAATTGATATATTGGATATTCAAGTATTAGATTGGCAAATTTCTCACACATAAAAGTAAAAGAACACACATACACACATATGTAAATACATTTGTACAAAATGTTTATCTATAAGGAAAAAATATGTAAATATATAATAATGTATCCAAAAATTATTTCATAAGTACAAAACTCGGACATAAAGCCTCAAATAGAGCCGATATACATCGTTGAGCTCAAGCCCTCACTATAAAATAGAGTATAAAAGGCACCCTTGGCACATAGGTGGTCCAGTACTAACTATGGCCTAGGCCTTTCAGCCCTAGTATAATGAACTACAACATTTGTAAGATTCATAAACAACTGAACCCAAATCCTGGGTACCCCTAAAACACCTGGTTGCATAGCCAGGGGAAGATCCTCTATCTCTGTCATCGACACTGTAAGAGTGAGAGCTGCCAGGTTCCTCTCTACTCTTCACAGTACTCTCTCAGCCTCTTCGGTTGGGGGTCCTCCTACTCTTTCTAGTTTGACATCTTCTCAAGGACGATGCCTGGTCTGGGCAAAGTTGATTGGTCACACTGGTCCCACATCTGCATATGACATATCATTGAGTTAGTACTTTGACATTACCATAAAAATGATAACATTTAAAAATTTAAAAAATTTAATAACTTCAAAATGTGTTTACCTATCTCTCTGCGCTCCTCACCAGGGGGCATGGGAATATCAAGATCCCTTATGAAACTGATCCCTGCATAAGGGTATTCCTTGATCATAGGAATCTAACGAGCCCACCAGTTAAATTTTTTATCATCGAATGCCTCCTATACTCTCCCTGCACCCTGCCGAGGTAACAAAGCTGCCCACTTGAATAATTCTAGAAAGGAGGCAATATGGCCTCATACTATCTCCCTCGGGCTAAGGCTTGGTACTCTCTCGAAAAATAAAGCGCACATTACAGTCCCGAACTCGAAGTTCTTTTTCATTCTTCTTCAACAGTTGGTCAATTGTTTTTCCATGTATCTGAGAATTATAGTGCTCCAGTAAAAAATAGTGGCGTCTAGACACTAAGCTTCACAATGCATCTGTGCACATGAATCTTGATGAAGTGTTGCAGATCCCATTATCCTCCCAATCATGTAGAGTACTATCTGAGGATTGAGGCTAGTGATATTGTGAATTGGCACCTAAGAACCTACTTTCTCAGTGTCGATCTTGCAATACATCCCGATATAATCCTCTATGTTATGCGGTCCTAGAGGAAAGGTCCTCAAGTTGACCGGTTCCCCCCTCCTAAAGAGACCAGTCAAAAAGTAAATATCCTCTATCGTTGGAGTTAGTGATTGGCCCTCTAACATGAAGGCCTATGGATCTGGATGCCAATACTCTATCAAGTGGTTCAGTAGTCTGGGTTGTGCCCTCATGAATGGACACTGGAAAAATTTCCATATACCACACTGCGTAAGCATGGAAATGGCCCTTAGATCCTCCTCTACCAAGACATCTAACTCTTCATGTTCCCTTTCTCGCCAATGAACATACATCCTGTTGCACAAAATTTGTGAGGTTATCCCTTTATTTCACATTTTTTGAAAGATAAAGAGATGTACACAGGTTGTATTTAAGACAATCGGGTATGTATGCGGGCTAAGTGTTAATTTTCCCGTGTACATATGTGTGTTGGGTGTGGACAACCCAACCCTTTTACAAGGGTGTGCACCCTCCAAAAAATAAATTAAGCAAAAAATAATGAATGAAAATGAAAGAAAGGTCATTTGTACTTATTTGGTTCAGGTTTGAGGATCTTTTGTCCACCGTAGCTCCTTGAATTCATTTTTTGAAGAAGAGGGTTTTTTTACTTTTTGGTTATTTTCCAAATTGCAATGGTTAAAATGAGTTGTCCACCTCTATTTATAGACTTTCCCTAGTTTGGTCCTCTTTTTCCCTATTCTTGGCTTGGTGGGTACTTGAGTTTCTTCTTGAGAGATCTTTGGGTCGTTCTAATGTACTTGTTCTTTTGGTTTGGTGTTTTCATGAGACGGGTTAGACTCATATCATCTCGTGGTAAAAGTTTTTTTTCGACATTTTCATATAGGTTAGGTTCTCACCACCTTGCATTTTTCATATTGTTGACTTTTTCTCTTTTCCATAGGATTGATCCCACCGAAGTGTGACACATAAATTTATATGCTTCTTTAGAAGTGTCGTAATTAGGTGGTAGAGCCTTCCTTTACATGGATGCCCTAGGTAGATCCTTTGCTGCATTTTTTTCATCCATGTTGTGAATTTTTATCCATAGGCTTGGGATTCATTTTAGTTGCACCATGATTATATATCGAAGCCACATTGTTCTTCATATTTTTTGGCTCATAACTGAGGGACTCCCTATGAGCATGGTTTGTTGCCTTTCAGGGTCTCTTAAACTTTGAAAGCAACATCTAACGAGAGCCCATTTATTCTTTTCGATCTCATTTAGATTACTTAAGAAAATAATCCCCCTTGGAGTCTTCTTTAAGACCTTTTCAAACTCTATAAAATTAAAAAGATTGTCGAGTGATATTTTTTCCCTTCATGCTCATCAAACTAAAATTTGAAGGAACATCTGTTCGACGGTAGGTTACCCATTTTTTGGTCTAGACAGTTAATTTATGAATACAGGTATGCCCTAGGATCTTCGGTTCGCTAGGAAAGTATTCTCAGGTGTAATTTTAACCCTTTTTTAGGCCCGAGGGACTAAAGTTTTGAAAAAGGGCCTTTCTCCTTGGTTTTGGTTTATCTCTTTTTCGTGCCTTGGATATTATCTATGAAAAAGGAAACCCCCCAGAGTCCATATTTAAGCTCTTTTCAGACTCCATAAATATGAAAAGATCACTAAGTGACCTTGTTCCTTTCACTCTCGTTAATTGGTCTAGAAGGAATATCTATTTGGCATAAGTTTAACCCTTTTTTTCAACCAATAGATTATCCCGGAAAAAGGTACACCTCGGGAGACATGTCTCACCATGAGAGTTCTCCTAAGTTATATTTTATACTTTGTCGGTCTAAGGAGAATAAACTTGAGTCCATAGTTAAGCTCTTTTCAAACTCCTTAAAATTGAAAATCTGGCCGAGTTATCTTGTGTCTGTCACACTCATTAAAATGGTTTTGAAGAGACATCATTTCGGTATAAGTTTAACCATTTTTCGAACCAACTCGACTAATTACAAAAAGGGAACACTCTGGAGTCTTCTTTTAATGTTTTTCAGACTCTCTAAACATGAAAAAACACTGATCTTACCTTCTTTGGGATCGTAAACCTTCACATGGAAGGATTCTTGTTGTGTCATAATTAATCTCATCACATGTCTCATCCTTGCATCTTTGGCCTAATGTTGGCTTCATGTTGTTATTAAATGAACCTTCAAATCATTCCTTAAATGCAAGCCTTGTAGCACTTTTTCCCTTGTGATATGGCACCTTGACCCATGGAGGAATTTTCTCAAGTGTCTTTATCCCGCACATATCTCCTTGCACCTAGTATCAATATGTTCCATGTGCTTGGAACTAGTTTTATTTCCCATGACACTCATTCCTCCTTTGTAACATAACATTCTTTTATTCTTTTTCAAGATAGTTAAAACTTTGAAAAAGACAAAAAAAAAATATTCCAAAAAGAGGGGATGTGATATACATTTCCTTTTATCGACAACAAGATAGTCTCCCTTAGACAAAGCACATCCTTCCATTTTTTTTCCAAGCATTGGGATCTAGTATAACCTTAGGAAGTTGTTCTCGTTACATAGAGTTGTGTCCTCCTCCATTTGGTTACTCTTCCAAACATATGGAGATTTTGTGGTGTGTCCTGTATCACAGACTTATGTCAATAATATGCTGCCCGAGACTCATCATTTTTTCGTGCTTTTTTCCAAGAGAAGTTTTATCCAACCTAAGTTGGCCATTCTATTGTTGATCTCTTGACCTTCATAAGTCGGTAATCCCAAGAGTCCAGTCAAGTTCGGATTCAAAATCAATGAAGTTATGTGCCTAATGATCAAGATCATTCGATATTTTCGTGACGACATGTATAAGACCTCAAAGTAGTGAGTATTACACTCCTACTGTACTCTTACCTAAGATTTTGAATATCTTGAAGTAGTTTCTCAAGCTATGAAGTCCTCATCTCCAACCATAGGCATCAATGCTTCTTGAATATGCATATGATATTGTACTTGTCTATTGTCAAATGATCTTGAGATGTAAATCCGTTGTGTATTGTTCGCGGCTAAACTTTATATACACATTTATATTTTGTATAGTAATCACATATGACATGGATATGCAGTGTACTTGATTGGAAACCATGCTTAGTTCATCTAGAGCATAGGTATGCTCGCCTCAGAGAGATTATTATTATTTTGTAGATGGCACGCTCACGGACACTCAACTTGGGCCCACTCAACTCTATGCCTTCCCACTGTGTAAATATATTGTAATGTATTTTGGCCATCAGTTTCTCTTGTGACCTCACACATTACGGGGCATATGTTATAGTCCAAAAATTCCTTATCTATGCATACAAGACATTAGTCCTCCCATTTGCATGCTTTTCCAAAATACAACTTAGGCTTCCTTTTAAAAAACCATTTTTTTGGAGAGTGCACGCGCTCTACTGAACTAATATCCCACATACACACACATGTTGCATGTGATTTAGCTTGCATACACACACATTTTTCATGCTATATAGCTCATGTTTACCTCCGAAATTAGCAAAAAATATAAAATTGCGTGTAATTCGACGAAGTTTACGGGCTATGGAGGGTTTCCTAACCATTTTACCCCTTGTATCCCATCCCTAAACCAAATAACCATATTTTTCTCATATAAAAAGAGGTATTGGGGTGTCATTTATGAACATAAGAAAGAGAATAAGAAAATTCTACCAAAATCCCTTCCCTTTCTTAGCCCAAGTTTTGCATCCTATCCTGAGTTTTAGCCTCAGCCTTCCCTTCCATCCTTTCTCCTTATGAAACCCTTCCTCCTTCCCTTGGTGATATGTTGATTGCGAGAAGATAATGTGGGATTGATGCACTTGGATCCATGACAAAGGATCCCAGACTTGGTTCGTGGAGCGGTTGCCGACAAAGGTTGTAATCCTTTTTATTTTAAAATTGAATAAAAGAGTTCATCCTTGTTCCAAAACCCTATGTTTACATTTTTTTTTCTTAATTCATGCATTTATATCTATGT
>ML857294.1:9148-19197 GCA_009831015.1 Picea engelmannii
ACCACTATCACTTCAACGTTGGAGGCCTAAGATCAGTGCCTAAGGGTAAATGGAGTCAAATTAAGGGAGGACGCAAAGGTTGAAGGAAAAAAGGCTAAGGACTAGAGGGAAGGGTTCTGAAGTGTTGCAATGGCAGGGCCCCAAAAACAAAACCCTAGGGGAAAGAGGCTCACTCTGGTGTTGCTTAAGCAAGGCCTCGTGCTCTTTCCTCCTTCCTTAGGTTTAACTTGGAAAAATGGCTAACATAAAAGATAAATCAAGACACGAGAGTTTGGTGAGGGAGAGTGTTGCTAAGGCAAGGCCCTATCACCAAACCCTAGAAGAAGTATGGCCCTAGGTGTAGATAACCTAGGCCTGGGATATCTCCTCCTTCTTGAATTTTAAAGGTATCGCTAGCACAAGGGGAAGAAGCAATAAGAGTGTAGCAATGGCTAGGCTCTTCCTTCCTTCTTCAATGGCTAAAAATTTCTCTTTTAGGGGACATGAGACAATGACCTACTTATGTGTTTGTCCCCTAGGGTTTTTAAATCAACAAAGTTTATAAATAAATGCAATAATATAAGACTACAACCATTCAATCAAGAAGTTTTGCAGAAAAAACACTTACATATCACCATGAAATAACATTGCAAACCCTAGTTGTAAACCTTCCTTCAAGAGAAATGCCAAAAATTCCAAGAAATTCCCTCCTTCAACAAGTGCGCCTCACTTAAAGAGAAGAAATACCCAAGTAGGGCACAAAAATAAGATCTCACTAGGAGAGTGAGTGATGTGTTATGTCAAAATGAGGATAAAACTCCTCAATATATACTGTATCAATGACCTTTAATTAAATTTAGGTCATAAAAAATAGTCGACAAGGCTTTAAAACAAAATCATATTGTTTTTACATTAAAATGTCAAATTAAAACCCTAACTGAGCTGTAATAAAGGAAAAATCCCCTTCAAGAGAGGTGCTATCCCCTTTTAGGGCAGATGAGGCATCCAGGAGAAAAACGTTGACCCCCCAGGGGTCTCTCCAACATGCCACAGGTGCCACTGTTTCCCAGTCTACCTCCAAGAATGACCATGAAGCTGGATGATTTCATGGTAAGGATGGGGGTGCTCTGATCCTTCCAAGGCCAACATTCCACTGAAAAGGGGTCATTCCCCCTAGGCTGGGATCTGCCAAAGTGCCTCTGGTAAAACATCCTCTTCTTTTCTGGTGCAAAAACTCGATCAAACACTGTCATGTCTCTACCCCTCTGATGGGGTCTCAACAACCATATGATAGGCTCTTCAGCCCCATGGAGGTTTGAACTAATCATCTCCCCATGTGTACCGGTCCAAATGGTACATGTCCGTCAGGCATGGTCCTGCACATCAAAAACTACGTCTTCCATGGGCTCATTAGTCATAGGGATCATAGCAATGTTAATCCCATTTCATCATTAATATTATCAAACATATGCATAAAATCCTTGATATATCATCCAATAGCTCAAAGACATTACAAAAACCTACAATACAAGGTTGAGAAAAAGGACAAGACACCCTATTGGGCTAGTATCCATAAGGAAAAGAAAGTTTCCAAGGGTTTTCATCCAAGCCATGTAAATGAGGTGATGTGTCTAAGGGATGTCCAGACATACGGGTAGAGTGAGAGCCAGAGGTGCATGATATTACCTGTGGGTGCCTTTGTAGAAGGTGAGCTGTACCCGTCATGGATGCAAATTTTTCCAAGCCCTTTCATGCCTTTATTCTTTTCTTTATTTTATTTTTCTTCTTCTTTTCTTTTTATTCAAGGGCTAACCAGAGGACACTGCCTTGACATGGTGACCAGAGCTGACAGTGTTACCCACAAGTACTTTCACAGAGATGATAAGGTTGGCTCGTGTTGAGACCCCCTTTCCCTTGGCCATGCAAACAAAGGTCACTGCCTTGGCGTGGTAACCACATGGTGGCAATGTCATGTTGGTAGGTACCCATGAACATAATAGGTTGGCTCGTGATGAGACCCCCTATCCTATTGATTAGGTCTTGTTTGTTATTTTTTTGGGTCCCTCTTGTTTCTTGCTGAGAGGATTTTTATTTCCTTCTCGGAGATCCTTGGGAAAAGCATCTCGAGGTTTCATTTTTTAGGCTTTAATATTTTACCAGCTGCTTTTACCTTCTGGGCCTTTAGCCCCTTCTTCCCACGAGATAAGGTGCAACCCCACAAACAGATCATCCTAATTCCCAGACAAGGGTAATGGGACAGATGAGCGGGAGATAAGATGGAAAAGTGGTGGTATGATGGGAGCAGACGATGGCTCTTTAGAAATCCCCCAGTGGCAAAACAAAACGTATGGGTACAGGCTTGCTAGGGCATCCAGTCAATCTCCCCAAGAATGGTCAAGTGGGCCAATGTAATATCCAAGCAGTCATCAGAAATAAAAGGAATTAGATGCATACATTTAAAGGTTATAATGATCAAAAGTGACACATACCATGATACCTGGACCAATTACCTCATGGAGCAAGAGCCTTTTCCGATACAAGACCAAGCCAAAGGTGATGGATGTCGCTGCTTCTAACAAGATGAATCTAATGAAATAAGAAAAGGATGGGCCCTCCAGGGCCATGCTTAGGTCAATCCTACTCTCGGTACTCCATGTCTAGGACCTGTGGGCCTCAAGACATGATCTCCTAGTTATCCCTAGAAATCAGGGGATAACATATGGCTCCAACTCGGGGACATGCACTCACTGTAGAGCGCATGAGAACCTCAACATCGTTGGCATAACCTGCAAACCTGATCAACTTGATAGGAGCATCTGTAACAAAAAATGTGGCAGTAATTCCACCCCAGCATATATAGGCTTATATATATAAACTGAAATAAAACAATCAATATGCAAATGTGGAAGCAAACTAACATGAAATGAAAATGGTATAATACACAAAGAATGCCTACTTATCTATACTTACCTGTGGAGTCAGGTCCCACCACCTTGGTGGGGTTTAAGGAGGTGCCCACTGATAGGTAATGGGTGCCTTCTTCCTTCTAAAGTGGATAAGTAGTATGAGTTATCAACTGATTCCATTCCAACTTTGAAGGGTCCGAGCCATGATTGTGTGCTTCCCTTTACATTAGTTGTCTCTCCTTTCTGGGTATCCCAAATCCATACCATATCTCCCTCCTTATACTTTCTGACTTTGTAATTGGTCGTTCCCTGAACAACCCTGGTGTATTGTACTGAGGGAGGTGGGTGGGCTTCTGCTGTAAAAACTTCTTGTTAAGACGGGCGGATTTGTACGTCATCTTCATGTTTCTTTAATATCTTTACCGTCCCAATTTCTTTGTTCTTGAATTCATCTAGGAGTTGTTGGTATTATTATTTCTTGGGCCATTCGATCTGATCAAGGTTTTCCTCTATTGCAAAGGGCATGTCTTCTAGAGAAAATTTATGAAGAGTTTGTATCATATTGTTTTGTGCTTTGTCATTATTGACGGGATGAATAATATCCTGCACATGGTCCCCAGTTATTGGCACATTGAGTAGATGTCCCACCATTCCATTTTTCAAAGGTAATCACAAAAATGTGAGGTCCATCTCAAGGGAGCCACCTAGCATTGCACCAAACTTCCTAGATAATAACATTCCCCACACATCTGGGACATCAACCACCACAATGTCAATGTGGACTGTTTTCTCTGGATACTCCTTCAGGCGTACTTCAACATTTTCAACCACCCCATGTGTGGTTATTTATTTAGATTCGAAACCACATACATTCCTATAAGGTCGTGTGACCTTCAAACCCACTTGTTGCATGACTTTAAGTGACATCATGTTGGCACCAACACTTGTATCTAGCATGCAATTGTTGAGATTTTTGTTGTTCATTATCAAAGTCATGAAGAAAGGAGGGTTTTCACCATATTGGACCCTGGAATGATCAGCTTGCAACATAATAGGGGGGTCCATAGGTTCATATGATCCCAAAAAGAAAGTATCAAAGCATTCCTTGATGGATGGGATCTTGATTGCTTCTCTTAGGGGAACACTTACATGCATCTTTGATAACACCCCTTCGAAGTCAAAATTTAGGTCAACCTTACCAATCTTGGATGTCTTGGGAAGAAGTATCTCCAGGGGTGGGGGCTTTGCCTGATCAGCAGTAGGTTGTTTTGAGTTCTTCCTTCTGTATACTTGAACTTCTTGTTTCTTTAGCTTTTCTCGTGATTCCTGATCCAGGTTGTTTATTACCGCCATCCTTGTTGTTCTGGCTACTTCCTTCACGACTTCTTGATGTTCTATATCTGTGATATTTATCTAAGGAAACTCCATGAAACAATCCATGTTGTTGACTTGTTGATGGCCATCGTTATAAGGGCATTCATTCTTCCAATGTCCTTCACTATACTCCAGGCACTAGGGATTTTCATCAACAATGTTTGTAGGGACCAAGGTATTAGGAACTTCATGTTCATTCTTTGTCTTGTAAAATTGGTTCCCTTTATAGAATTGTCCTTTGTACGGGGCCCTGGGTGCTTGGATCTGAGACTTTTCAAGTCTAACAATCCTACTCATCATTTCCTCTTGATTCTTTATGATGTCATCCATGGAGGCTTGTAGCCTACTGATATTGGTACATAGATATGAAGTAGGCTCAGCATTGTGTACTATTTTTTGCTTAGTGTTTATTCTCCCCCTTGGGTTAGCAAAAGGCTCAATTTTAGATGAAAGGAAACTCCCTTCTATCTTGGTGGTGAGTTCTTGGGATTCTTGAATGTACTGGGGGTTTTGTCTCTAAGAAGATACCCTAATTGGCCATTGAAAGATCTAGTGTAAATATGGACAAGGTAGTCATCTTTCGAGTGATGGTTTGCGGGAATTCTTTGTAGCAATGTCTCGAATCTGGTGTGAAACTCTCGAATGGACGCATTTTCATACTTATCAAGGATATTTAGTCATGTGAGAAGCATATTAGGGTCTTCTTTGATACTTCATCTTTTTAGAAAGGCCTCTTCAAGTCTATCCATGGTTTTGATACTTCTGTCGGGAAGGCTTAGGTACCAGTGTCTTGAGGCATCATAGAGAGTAGCGGAGAACAACTTCATGACCAAATATTCAGCATCATCATTGATGGGGTGAAGCTGAAAGAATTCCCAAAAGTTTCTCATATGCTCTTTGGCACTGATAGCATCAGTACCGGTGAATTTAGGCAACCACTTCTCATACTTGGGTGGCATCTACCTAGGGTAGCCTGGTATGGCTAACATGTCTAACGGCCTGAAAAGGGTAGATGACCATTGTCTTTGATTGTTGGTTGGGTTCGTAGTAGAGGTCTGAGAGGTAGACATGATTCTTAAAGGAAGGCTCTTCCTGAAAATTGATTTGAAAACAGGAGAGTTTAAGCGAGGCTTCCTTTTGAAATACAAAGGAGGATTGTTGAATCTCCTTTTACTTTGTGGAGTCACCAGATAGTTTACTTGAAACTAAAAAAGAAAAGGGGAAAAACACCCTAGTGGAGTCGTCAGGTAAGCTTGTAAGAAAAGGTCTCTGAGGCAAGGCTTATCGAAAAGATTTGTCATTTTGAGGAGAATTGACTCAGTGTTCTCCGAAAACGACGCCAAAATGTTATCGCACAGTTTGTAGCTAGGTCAAAAGGCTAGAAGATAGAGGCCAAACTGACGTAACATGAACCTACCCCACCCAATGTCACCACGATGGTGAGGTTCTTTATATTTAGGGAGGTTAGGTCCAGGGGAGATGTCCTCGGTAACCTGGAGTTTTGAAGAGTCTAAGGTATAGATGTCAAAGTGAAATTCCCTCTTCACATGTCACCACCAAGAGCATATAGTTTGGCTAAACAACCAATAATGAAGTGTAGTCCCAAATGAGAACACTTGCCCAGAACAAAGCAACAATAGACTAATACATGCAGGCTATGATTCAAAGGGTTAGTACTTCATACAACTATCTGATATCAATATATAAGCAATAGATATTGACGAGATTAATGTTTATTAATACAACAATGAAATAATATCAATTCATCAATAAATACCAAGATGATGTAGCAATCAGTATGTCCAATCAATCCCTTATTCAATAAATGCTTTAAACGACCATCTAATTGCCTATAAAGAGAACTTGTTGTCTCAATATGGAATAACCAAGGATGGCGTCAGCCTTATTAGGGCTAGTAGTTAGTTAGGGTTTCAATTTATAAAGGTTTTGAGAGTTTGTTTGACCACTATCACTTCAACGTTGGAGGCCTAAGATCAGTGCCTAAGGCTAGATGGAGTCAAATTAAGGGAGGACACAAAGGTTGAAGGAAAAAAGGCTAAGGACTAGAAGGAAGGGTTCTGAAGTGTTACAATGGTAGGGCCCCAAAAACAAAACCCTAGGGGAAAGAGGCTCACTCTGGTGTTGCTTAATCAAGGCCTCGTGCTCTTTCCTCCTTCCTTAGGTTTAACTTGGAAAAACAGCTAGCATAAAAGATAAATCAAGACACGAGAGTGTGGTGAGGGAGAGTGTTTCTAAGGCAAGGCCCTATCACCAAAACCTAGAAGCAAGATGGCCCTAGGTGTAGATAACCTAGGCCTGGGATGTCTCCTCCTTCTTGACTTTTAAAGGTACGACTAGCACAAGGGGAAGAAGCAATAAGAGTGTAGTAATGGCTAGGCTCTTCCTACCTTCTTCAATGGATGAAAATTTCTCTTTTAGGGGACATGAGACAATGACCTACTTGTTTGTTTGTCACCTAGGGTTTTTAAATCAACAACGTTTATAAATAAATTCAAGAATATAAGACTACAACCATTCAATCAAGAAGTTTTGCAGAAAAAACACTTGCATATCACCATGAAATAGCATTGCAAACCCTAGTTGTAAGCCGTCCTTCAAGAGAAATGCCAAAAATGCCAAGAAATTCCCTCCTTCAACAAGTGCACCTCACTTAAAGAGAAGAAATACCCAAGTAGGGCACAAAAATCAGATCTCACTAGGAAAGTGAGTGATGTGTTATGTCAAAATGAGGATAAAACTCCTCAATATATACTGTATCAATGACCTTTAATTAAATTTAGGTCATAAAAATTAGATGACAAGGATTTAAACCAAAATCATATTGTTTTTACATTAAAATGTCAAATTAAAACCCTAACTGAGTTGTAATAAAGGAAAAACCCACTTCAAGGGAGGCATTAGCCCCTTTTAGGGCAGATGAGGCATCCAGGAGCAAAACGTTGACCCCCCAGGAGTCTCTCCAACATGCCACACGTTCCAATGCTGCCCAGTCTACCTCCAAGAATGACCATGAAGCTGGATGATGTCATGGTAAGGATGGGGGCAATTTGAGCCTTCCAAGGCCAACGTTCCACTGAAAAGGGGTCATTCCCCCTAGGTCGGGCTCTTCCAAACTGCCTCTAGTGAAACTTCCTCTTCTTCTCCGGTGCAAAACCTTGGTCAAACACTATCATGTCTCTACCCCTCTGACAAGGTCTCAGCAACCATCTGATGGGCTCTTCAGCCCCATGGAGGTCCGAACTAATCATCTCCCCATGTGTATCGGTCCAAATGGTACCTGTCTGTCGGGCATGGTCCTGCACATCAAAAACTATGTCCTCCATGGGCTCATTAGTCACATGGATCATATCAATTTTAATCCCATTTCATCATTAATATTATCAAACATATGCATTAAAAACCTGATATATCATCCAATAGCTCAAAGACATTACAAAAACCTACAATACAAGGTTGAGAAAAAGGACAAGACACCCTATTGAGATAGTATCCATAAGGAAAGGAAAGTTTCCAAGGGGTTTCATCCAAGCCATGTAAATGATTTCATGTGGCTAAGGGATGTTCAGACATACAGGTAGAGTGAGATCCAGGGGTGCATGATATTACCTGTGGGTGCCTTTGTAGAAGGCGAGCTGTACCCGTCATGGATGCAAATTTTTCCAAGCCCTTTCTTGCCTTTATTCTTTTCTTTATTTACTTTTTCTTCTTCTTTTCTTTTTATTCAAGGGATAACCAAAGGACACTACCTTCGTGTGGTGACTAGAGATGATAGTGTTACCCACAAGTACTTTTACAGAGATGATAAGGTTGGCTCATGATGAGACCCCCTTTCCCTTGGCCATGGAACCAAAGGTCACTACCCTGGCGTGGTAACCAGATGGTGGCAATGTCATGTTGTTAGGTACCCATGAAAATAATAGGCTAGCTCGTGATGAGATCCCCTATCCTCTTGATTAGGTATTGTTTGTTATTTTTTTAGGTCCCTCTTGTTTCTTACTAAGAGGATTTTTATTGCCTTCTCGGGGATCCCTGGACGAAGCATCTCAATATTTCCTTTTTTAGGCTTTTATATTTTACCAGCGACTTTTACCTTCTGGGCCTTTAGCCCCTTCTTCCCACGAGATAAGGTGCAACCCCACAAACAGATCATCCTAATGCCCGGACAAGGGGAATGGGACATATGAGCAGGAGATAAGATGGAAAAGTGGTGGTATGATGGGAGACGACGATGGCTCTTTAGAAATCCCCAAGTGGCAAACCAAAACCTATGGGTATAGGCTTGCTAGGGAACCCAGTCAATCTCCCCAAGCATGGTCAAGTGGGCCAATGTAAGATCCAAGCAGTCGTCATAAATAAAAGGATTTAGATGCATACATTTAAAGGTTATAATGATCAAAAGTGACACATACCATGATACCTGGACCAATTACCTCATAAAGAAAGAGCCTTTTCCGATACAAGACCAAGCCGAAGGTGATGGATGTCGTTGCTGCTGAAAAGATGAATCTAATGAAAGAAGAAAAGGATGGGCCCTCCAGGTCCATGCTCAGGTCAATCATGCTCTCGGTACTCCATGTCTAGGACATGTGGGCCTCGAGACATGATCTCCTAGTTATCCCTAGAAATCGGGGGATAACAGTTCCCATGAAAAAAGTTGTAACACTTTGAAAGAATGGTAGATAAAAACAATGGAGCACTTGTTTAAACAAAAACACTACACCTATTCAAGTAAAGGTAACTCACCCTATTCAAATGAAGGTACATGATACAATATGAATGAAGAGAAATGGAAATGTTTAACTCGAAGGGTAGTTCACACCAAATCAAGTTAGTGTGATCACAATGTTTTGAAACGAAGGGTGATCACACTACTCTAGGTGATAGACTTGGTGGAAAGATTAAAGGGTGGTATGGCATAAACTATTGATATGATCCTAMAAGGTTGAGTGTGATTTGTTKCAATCTCTTTCAACTRTKCTTTTTCAAGGACATGATAAACTTGGTGGAAAAATAAAATGCATGGGATTTGAATATAGTAAGGATGTTCTAGTCTGAGCTTGTGGTGATCTAGGAATAATACTTATTTGTGTGTTGATGTGAATAACTTGTTGTAGGTCCGAGGTGATCAGTATCCATTGAAGATGTCATTTCCATGATATGATGTGTTTCTCCTAGAGTGTAAACAAGAAACCTCCAACGATTAATGTGCACAATGAAAATGGAAAGTGTTCTATGGTAAAAATAAGCACTGGTGGTGGTTTGCATCCATGTTGGTGAAGTATACATATGAAGATAATGTATATAGCCATGTTTGAGTTACATTGAAGGATGTAGAATTAGAGAAGCCACCTGAGGTGTAGTGTCATTGTGGATAATATCTAGCTGAGTAGACATAGCAGTAGAATGCTAAGGATTTGGTGTTGTTGTTTAAGAAAGAATGGTTGTACATCTACCTATATAGGTATGTAGTTCTAACTAGAGAAATCATCTGAGGTGTAGTGTCTATGTGGACAATATCTGGCTGAGTAGACTTAGCAATAGAATGCTAATGTTGTGGCATTATTTTTGTTTAAGAAAGAATGGTTGTACATCTACCTATCTAGGTATGTAGTTCTAACTAGAGAATCCATCTGAGGTGTGTAGTGTCGATATGGACAATATCTGGCTGAATAGACATAGTAATAGAATGTTAATGTTGTGGTGTTGTTTAAGAAAAAATGGTCGTAAATCTAACTCTATATATTTAGTTCTAAATTGTTGGAAAAGTTA
>ML857294.1:43258-54060 GCA_009831015.1 Picea engelmannii
GTTGGATGAGCACCACAAATGGAAGGTCATCACGTGGTTGTTCGGGTCTTCTCCAGATTTTCCGTCGAATTTTGGGATATCAGAAGGGAGCTTTGCTGGAATAGCTGGCCAAACCGAAGAATGATGAATGGGATCATTCGTTAGCCGAGACAAGTCTAGAAGGTCCAGGGTGGCTAGAAAAGGTAGTTGTCGGTTAACCTGTGGGTAATGATGGTGCGGCAGAGGAACACCAGTGGGGCCCAATACTGGGTTATGTGGATAATTATAACTCGTGGGCCCTCTCATGTGAGGTTGGTTTTGACCAAGGTACATAGGATTTGAAGCGTTTTGAGAAGCCTGTGTGAGCGGAGGATAACCGGAAGGGTTTTGAGAGTTATGGGTCGGGTTGGGCATTTGTCCATAAGGAGGTTGTTGCGGAGTCTGCGAATTTTTTCCTGCCGGGAAGTGTGGGTTTCCTGAGAAAGGAACGTTCCATGGGTTATATGCGGCAGGTACAGTTTGTCCCGTGGAGGCATGCGGATTTCCTTGAAAAGGGATGCTCCACGGATTGGGTGTGACAGACACATTTTTTCCTTGTGGTTGATGATGGACCCCGACTTGAGGTTTCCCCCCAGCATGAGGGTGCCCCCCAAATGGAATTTGTCCTCCGGTGGGAGGATGCCCCCCAGTTTGAGGTAGAGTTCCCAGGATTTGAAAGCCAGACGTAAAAGATTGACCAGTGTTGTCAATTGGGTTAGAACCACCAAGGACAGTCCCTCCGGGTTGTTGGATAGGTATGGAACTTCCCGGTATGATTTGAGCAGTGGTTTGGGCAGTGGTAGTGGCAGATGCGTTCAGTGCCCTAAATCCAAAGGGGAGATTTGGTCTTGGTGTTACAGGTGTGCCAATCGAAGCCTGATTAACTACCGCATTACCGGCAGGGATGGTCGGAATGTGCGGGGCCATTGTCGAATGGGCTATCTGGAGGGGAATAGTAGGTCTCGGGCCGACGGATGTTACGTTCGGGCCAACGGGTGGTGTGCTCGGAGCAATGGTTGGTGTGGCTGTAAAAGTGGTAGTACCGGTGAAGTGATTTGGGGGTACAGTGTAGGAGAAAGGTACGTCAGCGCCTTCCCCCATTCCATAAAGATCTCGCACCAAGTGTGGTGGACTCCGAACAATGTTCTCAGTCCAAAAAGGGTCATTGGGTAAAGGGTTTTGAGGAGACCCAGCCGGAGCGTCAGAAGGGTTTATGACAACAAATTCTCTAGCGGAATTTAGGTGGAGGATCTGTCGTTCATATCCCTCTGAAATGCGATAAGATTCCGGGGATTCCGAGACAATTCTAAAATTCTCCAAAGAGACGGGAACTTCTGCCTGAGAAGTGGTAGTGTTTTGAACCTCGATCTGTTGAGGAGATTGCTCCGTAGAATGAGGGGGTAAAGGGGTGTATCCTTCCATATTTTCTGGAGGAAGTCCCTGTAGCCTCCGTGAGCGTCGTGGAGGGTCGATGTTGGCGAAAGAAAAGAGTCGACGAAAGAAATCTATGGCCAACTAGCGAAAAGAAATGGCACACGCTAAAAAATCTAAGAATCACAACCAAGCAAACATGACCTTCTTTTGATGACCGTACTAGTTGGTGATGAAATCCAACGTCACGTGATCAAGTCCAGAAGGGGTGGGGATAGGTTGGAACAGTTACAATGGTGACCTGCTTAATGGACTTACGCCTTGGTGCAAGCTTCCATGCAGTAATTGTGGATTTACCCTCCAAGGAGCCCGAGTGAGTTTGACCAATGTCTGCTCCAGGTACAGTGAGACTTCCTGTCACCGTCACCTTGTGTAAGAACCTAAAGATTATGGCCACTAAGGTCACCAATTCGCAGTCAGCCCCTGGGCGGGAACAGTCGACAGTTTGATCCGAACGTACGGGCAGGGTATCAAGATCGAAACCAACTAAGAAGCTTCCACGCAGTAATTGTGGATTTACCTCAAAGTGATCCCCATAATACGATCCGACCACAACAATCAGTTAAACCACGGAGGGTTAGTCCCCGTAGCTTACCCAAATGCAACCTCGTGCGTAACCCCTGTGTGAGAGGGGGATCCCAGGCAGA
This sequence comes from Picea engelmannii, assembly GCA_009831015.1. Taxonomy (NCBI): domain Eukaryota; kingdom Viridiplantae; phylum Streptophyta; class Pinopsida; order Pinales; family Pinaceae; genus Picea; species Picea engelmannii. The sequence continues at coordinate 45,355 of ML857294.1, forward strand.
CTTATACGATAACTGGATTTACTCTCCCTAACTCAGGATACTAATGTTTGTTTTGATAACTTTGGAGAGTTATTCTCACAGCCTAATCCAAAGTACTACACCTATTCTACTGTTGGTGGAGGATCCTAGCAGAGAAAAATTTCTAGATAAATTTTAATTAGCGTTGATTTTTATGGTTGTTCTTTACGCAAAGGGGTGCATGGAAGTGAAACAAATGGAATTATGACTCAGACCCAAAGAATGCATCGAACATGATAAACAGTCATTTCCTTTCGATGAACATATAGCTAAGGGAGAGAGGGAGTTCTTTCACTAACAAGAACAACTACGGAATGCTCTCAAACAATTCTTTTTCTCAATCAAATCCTGATGTGATGCAAACTTTTAAATGCCTTCTAACATGCTCAATCAATCATGAAGATGTCTTTATTGTTTGCGTATGGATGATGATCAATACAATACAATGCTTATCTTTGCTAATTATCTTCTTGGTATGAATGAGAACCAAACTAGCATAAGCAAAAATCACACAAACAATACACCCTTCATAGCAATCAAAACGAAAAACGAAAGAAAAGAAACAATCAAAGAAAAAGAAAACTTCACACCCAAAAGAGAGATTTGAAGAACAATGACCTCGACTGAAAACAAGATACAGATATCTGCAGACCTTTGATGACCTTCACCAGGGTTTTTACTCAACTGAAGAGAAGAGAAAAGCAATGTATAGGTTCCAAGCTTTACTCAACAGAAAAAATTAATGAAAAATGGCGAAGAAGGCTACAAGATCCAATCAACAAGGTATTTATTCTTCAAAAAGATAGATGTCAAGGCTAAAAAGGAAGACAATTTGACTCACTAGATCACTCAGCAAAAGAGCCACAGAGGCAAACCCTGAAAAATGCAATTGTGGAGGGTTTTTTGGCCAAAAGGGGGCTGGCGCTCTGTTTCCAAAGGCAAAGAGAATTATAGCGCTCTGTGTAAGGCTACTAGGAGCGTTGGCACTATGATAACACTAGGTCAAGGGCGCCAGGGTCTAAAAATCCCATAAATGTCAAAAAATTTCAAAAATTGAGATTTCAGCTTGACAAGTATGCTGAATGTGACAAGGTAAGGAGCCAATCAGCTCATGAAACTAATCAAAGAGGGGTGAACCATGTCTGAAACAATCAAGGGATGGAACAAGGTCAATTAGGAGAAAAATCGAAACAAGAGGTTTCGATTCGAGGCTATCTCCCCAGTGGAGTCGCCAGTTTCTGTTGTAGGAAAATCTCCCTGCGGACAGGTAGATCACCTCTAAGGCTTGACCTTAACCCTAGACAAAAAAATGCTTAACGTGGACACTGAATTCCTTTCAAATCTATCTAAACTAATGCATGAGAAGGGAAGATAACAAAAGTACCTTTTAATCGACATTTGTCCCTGCACGCTCCGAGTTGCGCTCCGATCCTTTTGCTCCTCGCTAAGGTCTGTGGACAAAACAAGATACGACCACTTCCTACTCTATTGACATTAGATTGAAAACAAATATATCAATAAATGATAAGTTCATGTGATATCAGACACAAACTAGAAAGAAACAGGCCAAGTGTGTCATATTAATGAGAATAACGACAGTAGTACTTACAATCGTAGATGCGAATGCGACAGCTTTGTCAAGTCCTCTTCGTCTAACCCTTGCCTGAAAGATCCACAACCTGGATAACAACAGCTTCACTAATCACTCTCCTTTGGTTGACTGTCAGTTTCCTCCAAGATCATAAGTTTCATATGTTCAGTTCTTCCCCCCTTTCCACCATCATAGAGCCTGTTTATATAGGTTGGGAGGGGCCTAACCTCTTGAGTTATGTTTAGAACCAGTTGAGAACCTCCTCCTTGGATCAGGGATCTTTTGATGAAACCAAGAATTTGAGCACAACTGCCTCCTAATCTCAAATGATCCTCCCCTTATTCTCCTCAACAGGCTAACAACTGACCCAAAATAGGGAGTGCTCCCTCAGAAAGGGTATCAGAGTGTTGTAGCGCTCCTGGTGAGCCTTGGGAAAGCGCCAACGCTCTCAAGATGAGCAGCGCTCCTCCAGAAGGGCCTGAGGGGCGTTATAACGCTCCTTGAAGCATGGTAGAGGGGCGCCAGCGCTTCTGCAGCTATAATAGGGGAGCGTTCCCCTTCCAAACCAATGTTTTAGGGTTTCTTTCAGGTGTCAAGAGTTATTTGATTCCAGTAAACCAGTTTTCCTCTTCCAAATCAATCATGTGAGGTGTCATAAGTGCCTCCTTAGTGTCATTATCATGGAATCATGTACGAACTTCGTTTGCGACACTAGTGATCAACTTGCGACACTTGTGAAAGTTGTAGGGAAGATGCGACACTTACGATGATTGACAGGGACAATGCGACACTTAGCAATTTTGACGTGCAACACCTAGTTGTCTTTGTTGTAATTCTATGGACCATGAAGTGTTGTATTGTCCTATAATGATCGCTAAGCTTGAAGGAATGAATCTGAATCAAGAGAACCCTAAGGTAGATCTAGAAAAGGCAGAACCCCAGCAAGAATCTGAGAAACTATTGATACAAATAAAAGAAACCCTGGATGACCATCGACATGTCATCTTATCAGAGATATTCAAAGAGAAGGAATGCATCGAAGCAAGAATAGGGGACTTCGACATTGACTATGTTCTAGATGAGGAAAAATAGATGAATATAATTCCAAAGAGAACCTGGGAAGCTATAGGAAGGCCTGCTATGATCCCTTCACTAGGAGGAAGAATTTTATTCAGAGGAAATATAGTAAACCTATGTGGAAGGCTCACTCGGATACCTATGACTGTCAATGGAACTTCGACAGAAGAAGACTTTGAGATTATTAAATTTGTTGAAGACAACACCTCATTTACCATGCTAATAGGAAAACCTTGGATTGATAGAGATCAAGCCAGACGAAAGGAAGAAGAAGAAGTTTTGGAATAGAAGAAGAAAGATTTAAAAGACTTTATGACCAGAAGGATTGCACACTTGATTGAGGAATAGAAGAACAAATCGCAGAGATTTAATACTAGCAACCCGGATGTCGAAGCTAAGAGAACACTAGAGGATCCTCATGAGATTGTATTACCTATCCCAGACATAGAAGAAGTATTATCTAGGAACCCTAGGAAATAATTTCAACAGTGTGAAGTAACTAAGACCAAAGAAGAAAAGAATCAGAACGAGAAAAACATTACCGAGACGAAGCTCACTGGAAAGAAGGATAGAAAGTTAAGAAAGAAAAGGGATAATACTAAAAGGTTACAGGAGGTTCTAGAGGAGACCTCCCAGAAAGAAAAACTGCAAAATTGGAGCTTCACCGAGATATCAGAACAACAACACATAGCACTTCGCCATGATGAAGAAATATAGTTGTTGGGGCCGATATATCTATTCGACTTCCACTCTGAACGGACAGAAAAGAAATAAAGGTTTGTCATCCAACTATTGGACTGTGCCATAACGGAGACAACATGAGTTAATGGAGGTTCCTACCTATTGCAATCCAACCGTTTTTGAATTACCTATTTAGCTCGTCGCGCCATGCACCGAGAACATTTTTTCCAAATTGAGAATTTGAGCCCACAACCTAAGCCGAGTTTATACAATGATCATTATGCTATCGTTCTCTATCTCATTACCATGTCTGAGTTGTTACCCAATCCCATGAATTTTTTATCATGAGTGAGTATGTCAGAATCATTGAGTGCTATAGAGAAAGTTGTTGAAGAGGTTCTGATCGACTTGATGACAGAGAGATTCATGTCAGAGTGAGGGTTTTCTATAGGTGTACAAGCATCGTCGACAAGAGGATTGCAGGCATCTCCTTCCACTGCTTGATCCGGTCCATCCTAGCTAGCTGATGAGAAGTGCACTACGCACAGAGATGACATCATGAATGCTAAGTTGATTCTGATAATTTTACCTGCTTATCTACCACCTCTGAGCAGCGCCATCAATCGTGACAGTGTAACTCACAAATTTGAGTATGCTTTGATCACTGTGTACCTTCTGAAAGAAGTGCGTGCAATTCATACCGACCAGGATAAGCTCACCGCGTTGAAGTTTAGTGACTTCAACCTCGGAAATAGGAAGGTTTATAGTATGCTCACCCCTCATAAATATCTGACGCGAACCAAAGGAAAGAACTCCAAGAATATCACTCAATCATGGACCCAGAACCTCACACAATCAACCCTACTTAATGTAATGAAGATTCCTCACTTCGGGAGGCATCAATAAGTAAATGCATGCATCAAGTTGTTGTTTTCCTTCTATCATGGAGGATGCTTATGGTTGAACTGCTACATCACAGTGGATCTAACTTTGATCAATCGAATCACAGGGCTAAGCATGCAGGGCCCCAACCCATGGGATTTCTACCTCGGAAAGACCAAAGATCATGATCTTTCCCAGAGGATAAAGGATACGTATGAAGATGTAGAGAAGGGCACGTGAGGCTACAAGGTAGCCTCTATCCATAATGATGTAGTGCACCTTTTCTGTCAGTTGATCGTAGGCAAGCTAGTTCACAAGAACCGACCGACCCAAGTAACCGGATTTGTAGTCGACCTTTGAACCACTGGCCGTGAATTTCAGTACACTATGGTATTCCAGCGACATGAAAAATTAGTGGCAATCAAGTTTCATTTTACACACATATTATAACAGTTGAAGGTATTCATACATGCCACGCCTCACATAACCCCGAACACACTTCACAGATTTAGGCCATTGATGAAATTCAGCATGGACCGCCACTTCATCTACATCACAATGCACGTTGATGAGCATAACCAATAGCTACAATCATACTACAAGTTAACAAAGGATGACCTGGAGGAGATTAACAAGGAATATTCGGTGGACCTCCTTGTTCCAGTGGACCCCGCAGAGATGTTCAATGTTGACAGCCCTGAAACTATGTCGGATACAGCCAGACCTCGCAAGATAAAGAATACCGAAGAGGTCAACAATTTAGAAAACACATGCGTAAATACCACGTCTATTTCAGTCGAGCAAGGGGTTGATGGCACAGAATTAGAGCATAAGAAAGGCAAGGTTACACTGCCAAGAGATGAGGAGGATCCCTCGAAGAAAAGGAAATTTTCCCCTCTGAAACCTTCTTCAAGGAAGAAAATGAAAGCAACTAGGACCCAGTTTGAGACCACCCTAACCTCAGACGACTTCGACTTCATCATCGCTACAATGAACAATGATTCACTAGAGATAGAAGAGAAGCAGGAAGCCAAGAAGGAGGAGGTGTTCAGTCGCATCAAGTCTGAGCTTCAAGAAGTGCAGCAGGCACTACAGTCCAGTTGCGCAGTATCCACTGTGCCCCTGACAATTGGAACACCAGAACTAGGTGATGAGCCCGCTCAATTACACCGAATCGATGATACTGTTGAAGCTCACCTTTGATGAGATCAAGAAGAAACATCACAAGCCACCCAGGCTTTATCACAAGTACAAAAAGACTTTGAGGACCAAAGAAGTGTTGTAGAAAAGGAAAATCTCTTTGTACAAGAGAAATGGGATGAAAAGTAGAGCTACAACAAAGCAAGGAATAGTTGCTCGCTGAGCAACTTGAAGTTAAGGAAAGGGTCAACAGAGAACTTCACTCTGTGAAAATCGTCGAAGTAAAGGCCGAGGAACAAGTTCCATATCATGTGGCACAACTGGAAGAGGTAATCCAAAAGCTACAACAACACGTCATAGATTTAGAGCTTTGCATTGTACATGAAACTCCTAAGGAGATAAGAGACCAACGTGAAGTAATTGCTGACAGGGCAGTTAGCAGATTAAAAGCTATTTCCTTGGAGTGCAAGCATCTAAGTAACTAGAGAACCCATACATACGAAAACCTTACAGAGAATCCAGAATTACAAGCACTAGATTCGCAGCTCTAGGAAGCAAAACAACATGCAGATACGCTACAGGCATAGTTGAAGGCCCTGTCGGTAGTAGATAGAATGAAGATATCTCACGAACAACACATAGCTCAACATCATATTCATATGCTTCAAAGCAAAGTGATGGAAGTCACTCAACGAATTCAACCTATGTAAGACAAGGCATGTATGTTGTTTACATAGGTCGAGATCCAAGGATAAGAGCTAGACCAGGTCGTCCTCATAGCAGAACAACACTTGGAAGGATTGGGGAATGACGTAGTGATCTAGGAGTTCACTAAGAAAGAGGCCACAACAAAGCATCAAGTTGAAGCATCTCAGACCAAGCTCGAGGCATTCGAGGCAGAAATTCTCATACCAGAGTGACTCGAGATGAGTCACAGGTGAGTGTTGGGGGCCTGTTGGCCCTTGACTAAGTTTTGAGAGTTTCTTGGTTATGTTGACCTATTTTGGGACTTTGAAAGCCTGTTGAAGGAGGAGCACAAGACGAAGTGGAGATCACGGGATCTTGGCCCCCTTTTGGGCCTCTTTTTGGGTTTTTGGGAATATTTAATGGGAAAGGGATGTCGGCCCATGGGTTTACCCATGTTTAGGCCTATTTTGTATATATAAATAGATGCCTAGGCTAGAAAGAGAGAAGAGATGAATGAAAGGTTAAGTGATAGATATAAGTGATGTGAATATATGCTAAGTGCAAGTAGGGTTTTTGATGATGTGTGAATGATTGTAAGAGACTTGCAGAGCTGAGTGCAAGTAGTTGTGACAGATTGTGAAAGGCTTAGTGTTGTAACGTGAGGAAGAAGGATATAGCAAGCTGAGCAGATCTTTTGTGCTGTGTGGAGTAAGGGTTAGAGGCTCTGTGTTGTAACAAATTAACTAAAGGCAATAAATAAGAAGATTTTGTGGACGTAGCCCCAGGAGGGGAGTGAACCACGTAACATTGTGTTATCTTGCTTGGTGCTTGCTTGAATGTGTTTATGTCTTCTTTGCTTAGTTCTTTGAGATGATTAGATAGATCTACTTATGCTCAGTTCTAATGATGTATAGAATGTTAGATCTAATGTACATGAATATGCTCAGTTCTTGATCAATTACATCTGACCTATTTTACTTATGCTAAGTGCTTGTATATGGTAGATTACTATGAATACTGTGAGGCTCTATTTTATCAACGAAGTAGATAATGATTGGATGATTAAGAATTGAAGGTGCTAATTGCTTTATTAAGTAGTACAATCACAGATCTGTTTCCCGGCTAAGGTTGCAGACACTTGAGTCTTGCAACCACCCCTTCCTCTACCTCAAGTGAGACTTCATATGCTTCGTAGGTGTTGTCGAAAGGGTCGATAGTTAGGGCTTTGTTGGTGCATTGTTGTAGTGTTGAACCCTATGTCTTCCCATGTGCCAATATCTATGGTATATTAACACTATCAATTCAGTGTACCTGATGTCTAGAAGTGTCTAGGATAGTCAACAAGATTCTCAGTAGTGCTCAACTTAAGAAATCAACCACTCAATTGTAAGACATCCTCTTATGCTTGATCACTAATGGAACAACTATAAATAAGTGATTCACTTCAACTAGTGAATGACACGATTCAAATGGGTTATAAGGTTTCCTTCCATCCATTGAGTATCTGACATTGTATATGCATGATTTAGTGATTTCAAGGGTACAATATTCCTATATTTGGGTTTGCACATTATTTATGTTTATCATTAAGAAGAATTCATGTTCTAGACCAAATGTGGCAACATCATTGCACATGCATTTCTACTCACTTTGACATTTGATTATATGCTACATAGTGGTTTCGAGTTTCCTTGGTTGCTTAAAAGGCAATTGCAATTCATTGTTTCAATCATGGTTTAGAATGTTATCTTGGCTTGCAACATTAGTTTTGATGTGTTAAAAGCATCCCAAAGGCCCATACTTGATTTTTAGATTTGGGGTTGGTTGAAGGCATGGATTTGTTACAATTTTGTTTCCATGGTTGTATTGGAGTTCTTTTCTTGTTATTTCATGGTGATAGTTTCCTGGAGGAATAAGTGTTGTAGTGCATTGTTTATTTCTATTTGAAGCCTAAACTATATGATATGCAATTGCAACCTATCACTGCAAACTAAGTGTTTGACCTCAACAACGATGATGGCAAACATATATTGCATGGAATATAGTTGCAGTCATATAGTTGCATATAGTTGCATATAGGGCCAATGATTTGTTGGACAACCAAACAAGGGATTGGATTCCATGGCGAGAGCTCAAGTAACTTCAAACTGGCCTATCCTAGAATGAGTTCAAATCCTAATCCTGGATGCTCTCTTCCTCAATTTAGGCTTGGAATCACCCTGCACCTGGTGGAAGACTAGCAAAGAAGGATCCATACAAATTTCATGAAATATAAGCCTACTTTTGGCTACAAGTGGCTCTATGCTAAGTCTTTCCATGAGGGATTTTTGAACAAGATTTCACAAGTTAATTCCAAGAAGAAAACCTAGCTCTTTCATCATTGAAGCCTTTGGAAGCTAGCACTAGAACCAAAGAAATATTTTCTCATTTGGTCTTTAGTGATGGGGGATCCGCCTGTAGATAAAAGCCTAATGTACCTAGGAGTCCAAAACTAGTTTTGTCTCCATTACAAGCAAGTTGAAACCTTGAAATGCTTGTTACAAGTTTCTCACTTAACCAATTTTGCTTGCGTCTAAGTAGACTCAATGTGTTGTCAATATCTCCTACGCTCCATTACATGGAAGAGAACC
>ML857295.1:15985-35969 GCA_009831015.1 Picea engelmannii
CAAGTTAGACTTAAATAGATCAGTTTATGATCAGATTTCAACTCCCACAGTTGTTCACCAATCAAAACTTCCTCCATTTTCTCACACAAGCCATGTGAGCAAATTGTATAGTCTACTACACTTGCTCCATTGTAGGTATTGCAGGTGAAATTGCCAGAATTTGCCCATCTAACCAACCCATTACAAATGACTAAGTCAAATGCCCCTCATAAAGTAACCAGTTGTTCCCCAAAAAGGTTGGAGCTTTTGTTGTCCTCGAAAACTCTTGTCCACTGATGATTTCTCTCTTATGTAAGCCAAATGGGGTTGCAGTCTTCCTTACAACGAAGAATACTAGCTTGTTCACATGTTGTCCTAGCATTGAAATCACCCACTATAAGGACTTCACTTAGTTGAGAGTACTCTGCAATATCGTTTTTTAAGGCTACAAAGGGGTCTTTGTGGTCAAGCCCCCTACTTTTGTAAGTTTTTGAAACTTGTGGAGCAAAATAACATGCTGCAATCCTGCTGATGTTACCATTTTCTGATATTTTAAACCAAATGAATTGTTTATTTGAGTCTTCTCTTTCTAATTGAATGAGACGACCTTTTTTTTTCTTCACTAAGACCATGATAACCCCATGTCCTTTACCATTCTCAGCTGCTTTGTTCCACACTGCCATCTTCACATACTCTTCAAACATAGGTGTCTTGCACCCTTCATGCTCATGTGTTTCCAATAGACAAAGTATGTCCCTATCTTCTGCGATAGGTCCTAACCCAGGTCTAATATTAAGGAAACCTGGGAATAATTTGATTGTTATTTGTTTTGGTCTACAAGACTCAAAGTTGAGTCTTCACCCCTATTTGTCCATACTAGCCTTGTTGCATATTTTCCTGCTAATGAAATTGTTGTCTCTTCTTGGCTACCAACTTGTTGTCATGTTTTAGAATGAGGACCGAAAAAGGCAATAACATCTTTTCCTTTGAACAACCATGCCCTTTTTCCCTCATACATTGCTTCCCTAACCTTTGACAACTCTTCCCTGCTTTCCTCTTGTTGTCTAATAGTTAAATCTTCGTCTAGAAAAAAGCGAGAGCCTCTCAAGAGTTGCTTCTTGCCTAGGAGAATTTGCTTGTCACGTATGCTTGACATGATGACTTTAATGGGCCTAGATCTCTCGCCACTAGGCTTACTCACCCTCCATGCTTGGCAAATTCGACCTTGCCAAAACAACTTGTCCTTCGAAAATTCACTTGTAAGATTGAGAGTACACTCATTTTTTCCATACTCTATCACACCTTTGATAATTATGTTTGTTTCTCTACCTTGTCTTTCCTTGTTTTCTCTACCTTTCATGTCGTCCCCCTGGTTGTGTGTTTCTTTTTCCATATGAGCAGAATTGCTAATGACTTGTGCCCAAGTTTTGGATTTTTTTGTAAAATCTATTTTCCCTTCATCCCTTGCTTTCACTCCATGGGTGTATGCTTGTTCACTTGTTTTCCCTTCAACTTTGGGTGTTTTAGAGTTCATCACCTCTCTAATTTCCACTGCAGAATATTCCCTTCTTTGCCCGTCATCCTTCAAACCTTTCCATTCAGCCTTTTCTTCCAAAAGGGCTTCTTGCAACATTGTCAATTGATTTGTTAAAACTTTATTGTGTTCTATTAAGTCTCAATTTTCTACTGTCGGTAGTTGGATTTGAAGGTCTCTCTCATGCCCTTTCACTTCCAAAACCTCTAATCTCCTCTTGGCATTTAGTAACTCTTGCACATACAGGTCAGGTGACCATGTGAGAGGTGTGGATGTGGGAATGTACAACACATAATCATTGTTGTCTTTAGTTCTGTTGTTGTTACACCTTTGCAAAAGAGGCTTGTTTGAAAGTTTATTACGAAGGGCCAATTTTTTCCTTGTCTGTTTCCATTTTAGACGAGCAGCTCTACGTTTTAAAATACCCTGAAATTGTTTGGCATTGACCCAAACCCACTTCCCTGCTTTGCTTGAAGAGACAACTTTCACTTGACCTAAATGGTTTGTTTCACCCGATACGGGTACCTCTTGCCCATTTTTTTATGTGTGTTGAATGTATTGTCATTGCCATAGGGGACAAGAAAAAAACACAGAATAAGGAACATGACAATACCTACTTGTCTATTGGAGACAAAGGACTGAAAAATCGGGAGCCCACCTGAACCTCTTGGTGTTCCTGTTTCTGGACCTGGATCCATCATTGTTCATGTTTCCAGACTCATCATTTTCCACTCCCGAACAAGACGGCCCACCACACCTTCGTGGGCACACTCATGGCTCCACTCTCGACGTTGTTCCTATTACAATCTCTTCCTCGCGGACCGATAACAGTTTTCCCTCTGATGATATTCCTTACAGACGTTGCTCTCTAGTGCTCTCAATTGGGACGTTGTTCCCAGTGCTCTCGATTGGGACATTGTTCCATTACGATGTTCAGCCTTTCCTGCTTGAAGGGTTTTGATATCAATATTCTACGCTAAGGTGGCAACGTCACCTCCTAAAACCATGAAAATGAATGCCTCCAAGGTTTGGAACCTGTGACCACTAGCGCTCGTAAAACCATGAACCTGTGGCTAACAAAGACCTGCGCGTCTATTCTATCAGTGTTTTTATTTTGACGGGCAACTGTTTGCGCTCGTCGGCCGTTAGAAGTTGTAAAACAAGTTGTTTTGTTGTATAACCTAATATTTATTTGGTGAAAGAGAGCACCCTTGGTACTCGAGCTTTATATTTGGTGTTTACTTGGCTCTTCGGTCTCAAGTTATTGAAAATGACTATTGATGCTAGCATGAAGTTATGCAAAGTATAGTATGCTTCATGGTCTCGAGTGCTTGAACACGACCTGTGATGTTATCCTCTAAAGTTTTGACCTGCTCACGAGCATAACAAATTTTACAGAATAATAGGAAAATTGACAAAATAATGCAAAGGATAGTATGCTTCACGGTCTTGAGTGCTTGAACACGATCTGTGATGCTAGCCTCTAAAGCTTTGACCTGCTCACAAGCATAACAAATTTTACAGAATAATAGGAAAATTGACAAAATAATGCAAAGGATAGTATGCTTCACAGTCTCGAGTGCTTGAACACGACCCATGATGCTAGCCTCTAAAGTTTTGACCTGCTCACGAGCATAACAAATTTTATGGAATAATAGGAAAATTGACAAAATAATGCAAAGGATACTATGATCCACGGCCTCGACTGCTTGAACACGACCCATCATGATAGCCTCTAAAGTTTTGACCTGCTCATGAGCATAACACATTTTACGGAATAATAGGAAAATTGACAACATAATGCAAATGATAGTATGCTCCAAAACTGTAATATCCTCTTCTCATTGACACAAGAGCTCAGGGACGTAGTAGTCTAGGTACCCCTCTAGACTATAGTCCAAGATAAGAAAGGGGAAGGAAATGTGGTTTTTTTAATTAAAGAGATCTAAAGTTATATTATTAAAGTGACTTTGGTAAAAGACCAAGGAAAATTAAATTAAAACCCTTAACAAGTGGAAAAAACAACTCAATGACAAATTAGAAAAGGAGGTATAAAAGAAAGATAAGGGCGTACCTCTTGGCATTTGATTCTCATTATTCATTATGCACTCTACACTCTTGAGCTAGACAACTTACATTTTGAGGGTTTTGAGTAAACAAACCCTAGAAACTAGTAAGGAGGTGAAAAATTCCTATGTTCCTCATTCAAGCTTGGTCAAGGAGGTGAAATATCCCTCCCTCGCCATTCTAATCCAGCCACTGGTATTCAACACATAACACTTGGAGTTTGGTGTACAGATTTGAAGGGTTTCCATCAGTAGGGCGCATCCTTGGAAGAGAAAATATTTGATTTGCTTGGAGTCTAGATCTGCAGTTTTTCACCATTGGAGGTTCATCTCTAGGGTCATAGCGCCCTTTTGTAGCGTTAACACCAAGGGTACCTCCCTTGGGTTATTTTATTTGGCTCGGAATGAATTTATGAAGGAGGGTAAAACCCCCATTGAGGATCCTCACAGATCTGAGGGAAACCTTGGGGGTTTTCACTCCAACTTGCTTCATTCCTACTCTAGAGCCCCTGATCTACAATTTGAGTGTCTTTTGGTATTATTTGGAGGTCATTTACTAGGAGGTCGAAATATTGAGGATTTCCAGCCAGTCAGGGTCGTACCAGTTCCAGATCTAGCCTTCCAGGGTCGTACTAGTTCTAGATCCAGTCTTCCAGGGTTGTACCATCTCCAGATCTAGCCATTTAGGATCGTACCAGCAAGGATATGAAGGAATCTATTCAAGAAGGGAAAGAAATTAATCTTATAATCAGCTATATTCAGTGGAGGAAGACCTAGGGTCTCTATATCTTCTATATTGTACCAGATATGCAGATCTATGTATGAAGATCACTTATTCTATCAAAATAAAGGTCATATCTGAAGCTTGTTATTTATGTTTATGTGTTTACTTCATTATCATGTGTTCGATATTGTTTGTGATGTCATCTATGCAATAAACTCAACAAAAATACTTCATCACATCTTTCTGTAATAGTAATCTGCAAAACAAAACATCAAACATCAAACTGAAACCCTAGTTCTTGGCCAAAAATTGGTTGGGAACATTACAGTGGTATCAGAGTGAATTTCCTTCGCTAGCCTATGCAAAGTAACAAGATGAATAGAAGAAGAGGTCGTGGGGGGGAACTAGTGACAGGTAATCCAGAAGCAGAAGAACAAGAAGGCAGCATGGGAGAGACACATGAGACAAAAAATGCTATATATGAAGAGACTGAACTTTTGGCAGATAAAGTAGCCCATACAGTGAAAGAGGTACTTCAAAGCAATCAAGAAAGCATGCAACATACTCTGGCCAAAATTGAATGATAACAGTGTTGGAAGCACTGAGTAAACATCATGGAATCCTTTCTTAGTTTTTGATGGAGCAGAGGCATGGAAAAGACCCACCCCTGTATGGTGTAAATCATGAAGCTAGTGGATCTCGTGGAGGCAACAGGGATCTGTGGTAGCCGGGACATAGATGTTTAGGCAAGGGGAAAATACAGTATGTTGAGGTAGTATATGACAGTGAGGAGGAGGCAGATGATGAAGATGATGGGGCTATCCATACTATGCAGGAAAACCTCAAAGAGGAAGAGGAAGAACTATTGGATCATGAAACACCAATACCCCCAGATAAAGGCCCTAAAAAGATCACCATTGCTTCTATGAGTGGGATACTAAAATTCAACACCTTCAGAATAAAAGGAGTTGTTTAGGGGCAAAGGGAAATTGTGTTGATAGATGGAGGAGCCTCCCACAAATTTATTGATATAGCCATGGTAGAGAGGAGACATCTACCCATAGTGTAATTTGAAGGATTCTTGGTTGAAGTAGCAGGGGGCCATACCATAGCTTGTGATAGGTACATTCCACAAATGAACTTGACTCTAGGTTGATACACCTTAACACAGGACTTCTATGTGGTAAACATTCCTGACACCAATATCATATTAGGGGTGCAGTAGCTCAACACTTTGGGGCCTATCACAACAAACTATAAAACAATGGAGATTTCCTTCAACACGGATGAAGGGAAGAGAGTTACGCTTAAAGGAATGACAGGGGATTCTCCTAGAATAGTGACAACGAAAAAGATGCATGCCATATTCAGGCGAGAGGCTACGCAACTGAATGTTTTATTTTGGATACTAAAGGAGAGCCCCACAAACCATACCCTTCAGATATACAAAACAATTTCCACAAGCACAAAAGAGTCTTTGATCCTATTCCTCCGTGTAACATCCCCAACATCCAACTGGGCTATACCACATAAAAAATTTCAAATTGTATGCAAACTAAAACATATACACACAGAAAATCTTGTGGAACTTTATATATAAAACTCAAAATAGACAAATACATTATGTAAATGCACAGATTCATATAGAATTAACAATAACATATACATGCAACATAAACACGTAATACCCATAAATATAAAGACAGTTATAAACCACACATAGGATAAACCCATAAAAATAAACACGTAAATAATAATGCAACATGTAATTTAACACACAATTGACACTTGTCTTGGTAAGAATATCACCAAATGCGTCCAGACCTTCCACGAACCTCCCAGCCTTAGACCACACTATTCATCACTCTCAGCAGTGCGTCACCCCCGAGCTGGGACTAAACTCCACTCGGGTAAAGGGATTCCTAACCAGGATGAAATATCTCAGACAACGGGAAAGACTCTGTCACATGTACCAACTCAAACTAACAACCTACAGTCCCTCATTCCCCACATGCATGTCCCACCCCAAGAAGTGTGCCCATTCTCTACTCAACAGTCCATTGGTTTCCCCACTTTCCTTCCAGGGCTTCAGCAACATGCCGAACAGGAAGTCTCAGAGCCCTGTAGTTGCAATTTATCACCTTCAGGAAATCAATTCCAAACAATTCTCTCACCCAAAGAGAAATTCCTCACGGACCGGACAACCCGCCTCTTCAATATCCCACGGGCTTGACAACTTACTTCTTCAGTCCACCTCCCAAGCTAACCAATTATAGGTAAGGGTATGTTAATGGTTTAGGTACGGATACAGGTACAAGGAGGTACGGAGGACAACTCAATGAGTGTGTGAATGATGATGGAAATGATAGGAAAATGAACTGAGTCCAAGTTGTATGTATGCATGTTCCCAAATTGACACTTGTCATGTTGGGAGCTACTTTGGCCCACTTGTCCCCATCCTTAGAACTTAGGATAAAATAATTATCCATACTTTATATTTTAAGGAATATTAATATAATATTCCTTTTTGTCTTAAGATCCCTAGCTTAGCCATTTTCATTAACCTTTAGCCCACCCCCNGCCCCCCCCCCCCCCTTTCCTTAACTAGTGGAGTTTAGTCCCCTGTACTCTTTTATCGTGATCAGTCTACACGCAACAATGTATTTTATATTAATGATAAGACATATACAAAAATAGGCTCACTGGCCTTTAGCATCTAGGCTCTCCAGCCTAATCATCACATAAGCCTTCTGGCTTATAATAAACTGGCTCACCAGCCTATAAAACACAACATATACACAAGGTCTCCCTGGCCTCAAAATCGTGCGTACTTAAGTTTGTTGCACACGGTATCCTGGAATGTGCACACTTCATCATTTTACTGCACAGTACATGTGCACACTATACCATGGAAGGTGCATACAAAAATGATATCAAACAGCTCACCAACTTAAGTACATTTGCATTTACATTTACAATTGGGTTCAGCCTAGGGGTATTACACTCCGGGACAACCACTAGATATAGGATTTGAGCACATCATAGAGTTGGAAGAAGGATCCAAACTAGTCATTACTACACCTTAGAGGCACCCAAAGAAGCACAAAGATGAGATAGAGAGTGCAATCAAGGAAATGTTGGCTATGGGACATATTAGATTGAGCTCAAGTCCATTCGCATCATGAGTTGTGTTGGTTAAGAAAAAGGATAGAACAATGTGCATGTGCATTGACTACAGAGCATTGAACAAGAAGACTATTAAGAACATGTATCCTATTCCTTGGATTGATGAACAGTTGGATGAACTTCATGGTGCAGTCTACTTTACTAAGATAGATCTACGGTCGGGCTATCATCGGATCAAAATGAGAGAACAAGATGTACATAAAACTCCATTCAGATGTCACTTCGGCCACTATGAGTTTCTTGTGATGCCTATTAGCCTTACCAACTACCCTGCCACTTTTCATTCATGTATGAACCATGTGTTCAACAAACAATGGAGAAAATATTTGTTTGTCTTCTTTGATGACTTACTGATCTATAGCAGGACATGGGAGGATCACTTACGACATGTAGATGAAATTTTGGGTATCATGGAGGAGAAATCTTTATATGCTAAAAATTCTAAGTGTTAGATTGGAATGACCGAGGTTCTGTACTTAGGACATATTATTGGGGCAAAGGGAGTACAGGTCCATCAATAAAAAATACAAGCTATCATCAATTGGCCTACATCAAGGACACTCACATAACTCAAAGGGTTCCTTGGAATTTGCAGCTACTACAAAAAGTTCATCAAGGGATTCTCCCAAATTTGTGCCCCTCTGACAGACTTAACCAAAAAGGGGGCTTTCAGTTGGAGTGAAGAAGCACAGGTCACATTTGAGAAAATGAAGAAGGTCATGAGTACTTGCCTGGTACTTTCCCTACTTGATTTCTCTCAACCTTTCATATTAGAATGTGATGCATCAGGTGCAAGAGTAGGAGTTGTCCTTATGCAAAATAGGCATCATATTCACTATGAGAGCCATAATCTAAGAGGTCCTGAGTTTCTCTATACAATTTATGAAAAGGAGATGTTGGCCATAATTCATGCCTTGTCCAAATTCCGACAGTACTTAGTTGGAGAAAAATTTGTAGTAAGAACTGATCACAACAGGCTCAAGTACTTTTTATCCCAGAAGGACTTGAACGACAGACAACAAAAGTGGGTAAGCAAGATTTAAGCTTACAATTTTGATATTGAATACGTCAAGGGAAAGAATAATATAGTTGCAGATGCACTATCAAGAATACCTTCAGCCTACTCTATGACAGAATTATCAATGGATTGGAAACCACAGTTGTTGATAGAATACTCAAAGAATAGGTTTGTGTGTGAGTTGATGGATGGAAAACTATAGGATGACGGGTATAGGGTCATAAATTACATCATTTATTACAAAGGAAGGATCTATTTGGTACTTGGATCTACATTCAAAGGAAAGGTGCTCCAAGCCTTCCATGGTGCTCCAATAACAGGTCATCAAGGGTTCCTTAATATATACAGACAGGTAAGAGAAAGGTTCTCTTGGAAAGGACTCAAAGGAGATGTTTTGCGCCACATCAAGGAATGTGCTACTTTCCAACAGAATAAATATGAACACTCTCATCCAGTAGGACTCTTACAACCTCTTCCAATGCCAAAGAACAAATGGGAAAGTATCTCAATGGATTTCATCACAGGTCTTCCCAGAACGCAAGGTAAGGACTGCATATTTTTAGTTGTGGATCAGTTAACCAAGTTCAATCATTTATTTTCCATCTCCATGGAATACAAAGCATCACAGGTAGTTGATTTATTCTTCAAAGAGATCTTTAGGATGCATGGCATACCTAAGAACATTGTTAGTGACAGGGACATCAAATTCATGAGTATCTTTTGGCAAGAGTTGTTTAGACTGGTGGGCACTGAATTGAATCCTAGCACTAGCTACCATTCCCAAACTAATGGGAAGACTGAAATTGTCAACAAATGGATAGAGGGTTACCTCAGAAATTATGTATCAAAACAACATAAAGCTTGGGTCAAATGGATTTACTTGGGGGAGTATTGTTACAATACCACCTACCACATGTCCATTGGCATGTCCCCCTTTAAAGGTTTATACAGTTATGATCCTCTTACTTTTGAAGAGATTTTATTTGGATAAAGGAAGGCTCCTATGGCCAAGGAGTGGATCCAAGTTAACCAGGGTATCATCAGAGAACTCAAGGACAATCTCCATAGAGCGCAGAACCAACATAAATTATATGCAGACAGGAAAAGGGTGGAGCGCACCTTTGAGATTGGGGATCTGGTATACTTGTGCTTACATCCATATAGACAAGCATCTATCAAGAAGAGTGGTTTTGAGAAATTACAACCTCGCTTCTATGGTCCATATGAAGTACAAAGAAGAATTGGAGAAGTAGCATATGAATTGAAATTCCCCCCAGGGAGTAAGATCCACAATGCTTTCCATGTGTCTTGTTTGAAAAAAGCATGAGGCCAACATGTATTAGTCAATGATACATTGCCACCTGTGTATGAAGAAGGACAACTACACCTAATACCAGAAAAGATCATGGAAACCAAGGTGAAACAACTAAGGAGCATAGCCATTAAAGAGTATTTGGTTAAATGGAAATATTTTCCCATAGAAGATGCTACTTAGGAAAGAGAAAGAATAGTGCAAGAGAATGGTTTCGGATTGCTTGAGGGCAGGAAATTTCCAGTAGGGGAGACTGTAATATCCCCTTCTCGTTGACACAAGATCTCAGGGACGTAGTAGTCTATCTATCCCTCTAGACTATAGTCCAAGATAAGAAAGGGGAAGGAAATGTGGTTTTTGTCACTAAAGAGATCTAAAGTTATATTATTAAAGTGAATTTGGTAAAAGACTAAGGAAAATTAAATTAAAACCCTTAGCAAGTGGAAAAAGCAACTCAATGACAAATTAGAAAAGGAGGTATAAAAGAAAGAGAAGGGCATACCTCTTGGCATTCGATTCTCATTATTCATTATGCACTCTACACTCTTGAGCTAGACAGGTTACGTTTTGAGGGTTTTGAGTAAACAAACCCTAGAAACTAGTAAGGTGGTGAAAGATTCATTTGTTCATGGTTCAAGCTTGGTTAAGGAGGTGAAATGTCCCTCCCTCACCATTCTAATCCAGTCACAGGTATTCAACACATAACACTTGGAGTTTGGTGTACAGATCTAAAGGGTTTCCATCAGTAGGGTGCATCCTTGGAAGAGAAAAGATTCGATCTGCTTAGAGGAGTCTAGATCTACATTTTTCACCATTGGAGGTTCATCTCTAGTGTCATAGTGCCCTTTTGCAACATTAACACCAAGGGTACCTCCCTTGGATTATTTTATTTGGCTCTGAATGAATTTATGAAGGAGGGCGCAACTCCCATTGAGGATCCTCACGGATCTGAGGGAAACCTTGGGGGTTTTCACTCCAACTTGCTTCATTAATACTCTAGAGCCCATGAGCTACAGTTTGAGGATGTTTTGGTATCATTTGGAGGTCATTTACTAGGAGGCCGAAATATTGAGGATTTCCAACCAGTTAGGGCCATACCAATTCCAAATCCATCCTTCCAGGGCCGTA
Source organism: Picea engelmannii (assembly GCA_009831015.1). Taxonomy (NCBI): domain Eukaryota; kingdom Viridiplantae; phylum Streptophyta; class Pinopsida; order Pinales; family Pinaceae; genus Picea; species Picea engelmannii. The sequence goes on from ML857295.1 coordinate 26,933, forward strand.
CCAGTTCCAGATCCAGTCTTCTAGTGCTATACCATCTCCAGATCTAGCCATTCATGATCGTACCAACAGGGATTTGAAGGAATCTATTCAAGAAGGGAAATAAATTAATCTTATAATCAGCTATATTCAGTGGAGGAAGACCTATGGTCTCTATATCTTCTATATTGTACCAGCTCTGTAGATCTATGTATGAAGATCACTTATTCTATCTAAATAAAGGTCAAATCTAATGCTTCTTATTTTTGTTTATGTGTTTACCTCATTATCATGTGTTCAATACTGGTTGTGATGTCATCTATGCAATAAACTCAACAAAAACACTTCAGCACATCTTTCTGTAATAGTATTCTGCAAAACAAAACATCAAACATCAAACATAAACCCTATTTCTTGGCCAAAAATTGGTTGGGAACATTACAAAAATTGACGCTTGTAGGAATGATGTTTTTCGGTGTTGCAAGAATTACATCATTCTTTCAACAAGGAACAATTTTGACATGTAGATTTAGGTGTTAACACGTGGCATGGTTGAATGTTAAGCTAGGAGATTGTAAAGGAACTGGAGCCATATTGTTTCCATCGTAGGCTCAACAATCCATGCCCAAGTACATTAAATCTAACAAGTAAGACAACCAACGATCTCCACCAACCAAATGACAAGTCAACCTTCCAAGAATCAAACCGACCAACTTGAATGAGTCACCCAGGAAACAAGTAAGTCGACCAATAGGTAAAGGTAAGTTGACTAGGTTGAATGAGTCTCTCATGAAAGAGGATAACTGACCAACTTGAGTAAGTAACTGACCAATCCTGATGAAATTCAATCGGTTGAAGGGAAAATTGATCCGGTAGGAATTCCATTCGACCAAACTAATAGTTTATTCAACTAGACTGATAATTAATTTGACCAACAATGAATCAATTGATTTGAGTGACCATACAATGTGTGTATAGGTCTTACAACATGTGGCCTATCAATTTTCAATTTGGGGAGGTCATATGATGCATAGATAGGTGAAATTATCCCACACTTTGATAAATTTTTAGCGCAAGGGAACATACAGTCTATGGTGAAGGTGAAACACTCAGGTAAATGGATCAACTAGATAAGAAGTCGACTAGCAATGAAGTAAATCAACTGGACTATGGAAATTCAGCCCAAGGAAAGGTGACATCAATTAGAAATGGTCCAAGGGAAGTGTATGGCTAGTGGGAAAGACAACAAGCCTAACAATCATCAAAATCGATATATTAACAAACCAACCACTCAATTGCAAAGACAAATTCGCTCAAGAAGATAAAATTTTCAAAATCACAATTTAGAAAATCTCTATGGAATTCCAAAGGCTCCACAATGGTATCCTTTGATATCCAATTCAACAATAAATGGGCGGAGGTAAATTAATAGTTATTGCAATAATTGAGGATGTATGAATAACATACTTTCTGAATGACTGAGAGAAAATCCTCTTGAGACCATTAATGAAATTACAAGCTACAATTTAAATGTAAGGAAGAAAATCGTACATATAATTAACCCATAAATTAACCAGGCAACAACTTATTAAGAAATATAGGAGTATCAAACACATGAGATATTCTCACAACAATACACACAAAATCAATCATCATGAACTCAAAATTTAACCTTGAAAATTCAAATGGGAAAACTAGCTTCAAATGGGGGCTCGGTTCTTCATTCCGACAATATTTGATTAGAATGCTTCCATGGCTCTCTTTGCCTCTTCCTCTCTTGACCAAATACCAATTGAGAGTGAAATTCATGAGAGAAATGGGTATATCGAGGGGTAAGTGGAAGGCTAACAACCATGACCCTTCACTTCCCATTCCTCAACCTTTTCTCCTATTCATTTTTCTTATTTCATTTAATTCTCTACTTTTCTCTTTGTTTTTTGTCTCATTCATCTTTAAATTTATATCGTCTTACAATGTTTGCTAACATTCATTAATTGCTAAATTGCATTGTAGGTATTGATTCTTACACCCGTTCGTCGGTTCAGATCAATTTTGGATCAAAGACTTTGCAATGTCAAATAGAAATACAATTACATCTTTACATACAATAATTATTTGCATACTTTCTCATATATATCAAATTCATCAGAACCAAACTTCTTAGGGAATGGAAGTGCCTATGGGTTTCTCAAAGAAATGCATTACACAAGAAAAGAAGAAGAAGAAAAATAAAATAAACTTTAATTGATTAATTAATTAATTATGCAATCTATGTTGTTTTTAAAACCCTGTCATCTAGGATTCATAGGTTTCTTATAGCCACTTCTAAGAATGCAACAATATGTTCTTTGATACGATGGAAATGTTCTTAGTATACCCAATCGAATTTAAAAATAAAACATTTCGACCATTTCACTTTATAACAACATACTTTTTACACATTTAGGAGCAATTGCTAGTGTTAACAATTATTGAGATCACACTAAAGTTTTACAACATTATGATGTATTATGATCTCTCTTACTTATATGATTCTCTATGAATTAATGTATTACATAATAGTCAATTTCAATTTTTTTTAAATATATATTTTTTAATTATTACTATTAATAACATACATAAAAATATATATTACATTTTTTTACTATTATAATAGAAGAATGTAAATAACTAACATTACATACCAAATATTATATTATTGCTAATTTTTAAAAAGAGTTAAATTCATCTACTATTGTTCTAAGTTATACCTTATGTATATCATTAGAAAATTCAAATCAATTAGCATTTATTGTTTTTTGTGTTGAATTATCAATTTTTCTTCACTCAAAATGCTATCTTGTTTTTTTCTTATGTGAAATATCCAAAGAGTTGTAACACAAAATATATCTTTTTATTAGTCCTTGTCGAAGGCGAGGACTATAGAAATGAGTTCGTTGTTGACTTACTATTAGTTTGGCCTTTGACTTAAATTTTTCTCTAATTTCCAATGTCCAACATAGGCAAATCTCAATAATAATTTTATTGAGATCAAAATAAATAAATAAAATTTATTTTTCTCCTTGCTATTGGATTTCAACTTCGATCCCTTATTGTTGTGGTGGCGGCATGCATTAATCTAGTTCTCCATCTCCATAACCATGTTTTGATTAACCCACATTTCCCATTAATAGCTCGGTCAACTCCCTTCTCATCAGTTCTCCATCTCCAACGTTATGTATTGATTAACCCACACTATGCATTAATAGCTCTTTCAACTGCCTGCTCACTTCTTCTACCTCGTTCTTTAAGCTCACCGCTACATTGCTTTCCTCCACATCAACAACTACACTTCCTTCTTCGACAACTAACAATTTGCATAGACAATGTTGCACTCATATGGCCTATCCACAAGCTCTCCATCACCATCTTCATCCTTCATATTAAAAATATGGGTAGTAATGTTAACCTAAAGAAATTGATTCCCTACATATTCATATGCAGATCAAACTACACCCGGAGTGAAGTCATAGACATGGACATAAGTAGTTGAAGCATCTGGATAAGTGGATAAGTTACATCATAGACAAGGATAATGATAGCAACATATACCTATGAAGTCTCTGCTTACACTAAAAATAGTCTCAAGAATAGCAGATTCTTATGCTCTTCCAAATTTATGGTTGGTATTTTGCTACCACCTTTTTTGTTGCAAGTATTCCAACTCCTCTATAGATACCAATGTTTCCATACTTGACAACTCTTCTAATTCAAAGCACCCACTAATATATAGGTGTATAATCTTTGTCCCCTGCATCAACCCTCGTATACTCGTTAGCATCACACATTTGTTTTCCCACAAATACTCCAAAGATACTAATGTTTTCATATAGCGCAACTCTTCTAAGTCAAAGCACCCACTATTTTTCAACTGTGCCAACCCCCCTATACTCTTCAACTTCACACATGCCTTTGTCGCCAACACCTCCAATGATACCAACGTTTCCATACTTGACAACTCTTCTAACTCAGAGCACCCACTAACATTTAACATTTGAAGATTGGTCAATTTTGCCAACTCTTGTATGCTCTTTAGTTGCACAGATCTGTCTACCCACAACTCTTCCAAACATACTGAAAATTGCACATATGTATGCAAAAACAAAATGTTCACACATTTCAACCATAAGAAAATATATTCATTGTTGTGCCATATAATATTTCAAATTTCTTTGAGACAAATATGATGTTTTAACTTCAATGCCTGCTCTACTCTAGATGACAGAGAAAACAAAAACAATTTCTTATTTTTCCAAATCGTCCTCTCTCATTATTCTGAGAGGTGACATTAAATTGTTCAATATTCACTCAGATGGTATGTCTTTAATGGCACAACCATGGATGAAACAAATTATCTTTAGCGAGGCATGACCACACCTTTAGCGAGGAAATCCCAAACTTCAATGGATGTCTGGTGAGACCAAGCTAACTAAGATGGACCTATCAAATATTGACTATTGAGCGGGATTACACCTTTTATTATCTATATCAATAGAAGGAGATAAAGGAGGGGATCTCATGCTAAGAATCTGATGCCTATTTGTTGAAAAACAAAAACCAAACAATGATTTACAAGTTTAGATCAAGAGACATGCAAGCCAACATGACAAGCCAAGCCAAGTTGCTAGTGCCATGATGAAGGAAGTCAAGCATCTCAAAAAACATCACTCAGGTAATTTCTAGAAGACATTTCAATATGGTATACCATACTAAATTCTTTACAAAAATATAAAATAAAAATAAAAAACATGTGGTCATTCAAAGGATTGCTTCCCAAATGAGAACTAATGAAAATTTAAAGTATAAACCTCAACCATGCTTATATCAACCTCTTGGAATGGTGAGAACGTGGGGTGTTGAGGAAAAGATATGAAATAATATTACTCAAGCATTTTCAGATCTTCCTTGGCTAAGGCAAGATAGACGGGAATATCACCCTATGTTTATAGCCTCGAAATTTGTTTCTTAATCCACAAGTATTAGTTACAAGGGCTTAGGCTGGTTTTTTTATAAATAAAAGATTGTTGTAAAATTCAACATTTTTATATAATTTTATGAATAAAACAGATGCAAAAGTAAATGTGGAGACAAAAGCAAAAAAGTCATATATTAACACAGATGAGACAAAATAGCAATCGCTTATTGCATTCCAAGAAATAAAAAGAATCGTTCTCTTTACAAAAATCCCTGAGGGAGTTTGGACCAAAGTCAAACTTAGATGTCCTCGATGAAAACCATAAAAAAATGACTTCTGACATAAAGTAAAAAATTGAACTTTAAAAGTTGGATCAACTTGCCACAGATTGTTGCCCACTCAACTCTGCACAATATCCTTTATCAGTCATGAAATTTAATTCATAAATAGAAAAGTCTACACAGACTATCAAAGATAGATCAATACCTCTGAAAACAAGTGTCTGAATGATGTAATTCAGCCTTGAATCTTGTTGTCTACAATAGGACCTTGTTGTCATAAAAAAGAATTAGATTTTAATGAATTAAAAAATGAATGAAAACTAAACTATCTCAATAAAACTCAAGAGCAGACCTTAGTATGTTTCCTCCTTCTATTCTCCACTTGTTCTTCCTTCTCTTTTTTCCTTTAAGTAATCAAAATTAGTTAAAGTAGTTCAACTACCTATTTTAGTTAAGTTAACCAAAACTCAACTAACTTTTAGATTAGGGGAAGAATTAATATAATCATAATAAGGGTCTTTAATAAATAATAACTAGTAGGTGGGACCCCTTGTGACTCCCTTTAGTTTCTTAACAAAAATAAACATAACTAGTCAATCAATCAACACATCCCTCCTTGTGGCTCCCAACATCATTCTCATAATTTGAAAATTAAATATCAATGATATTTTAAACTATATCCAAAAATATAATGTCCAAAATATCCAAAAATAGTATGTTGTCCAAAACTTCAACAGTCAACTGTTCTCAACAATCAATAATAAAATATACTCAAAAACCATATTTGCCACTTTGGGAGGCAATTTTCCCTTTGTTGTTGTTGTCTCCCTTTGAATTAGCCTTAGGCTGTGTGGAGCCTTTAGGCTTGATCTCACTGATAACATGAGAGAAGTCATCTCTCAAGTGTATGCGGGATGAAACTAATTTGGTTGAATCAATAGAGGGAGAGGAGGGGGCAGCAACAACTTTTCCTTTATCATGCGTGTGGTGGGATTCGGTTTTGAGTCTCTTGCTTGCGTGGGAAGACTGTACAGGTGAGTGTGTAGGGGAAATTTGGACATTTGGGTTAACCGATGGAGGAGGAGCAGGTAGAGACAAATTGTGCCAACCACGATGTTGGGAGACTGTTGGGTGAACAATCTCATGTCATCTGTCATTCTCAGGAACTTCTGGTTGCAATGAAACATGAGGGGGCACAAGGATACCAGGGACATTCTGGAGTTGGAAGGGAGGCCTTTCTGGCCTAGTTTGGACCACCCCTTGTCCAATCCAATTGAAAAATCCATCTTGGAAGAGTTGGTTTAACTCTTGTGGATCTGCGTCAAAATGTATCGAAAATCTAGGCCTTCTAGAGCCTCTGTTCCAATTCCATCTGCCCTTGTTATTTCGGCCATGGATTCCTCTGCTGAAAAATCTCATCATGTATGCAGTGTTTATTAGCAACTATCTGCTTAAACAAACCATACATGACATCTCTTTAATATGAAACAAAGTTTGTCTCAACAATCACATCAGACCCATGCAATCCAATCCATAAAAATCATTTAATACTTGTCAATGAGCAGGGGGTGAATAAGGGTTCTGGGATATCTGAGGGGGTTGTATTGAGCAGAAAAGTGATAAAATGAAAGGGAGTAAGAACATGATTACTGCTCAACAAATAATTAAACAATCAACTGTGTTGCAATAACAAAATCAAATCAACTGTGATCTATCTATGTGTCATCCTTTAATTGATTTTTTTTTTATTTTTTTTTTTTATTTTTTTTTTAAGTTCCTAGTAATAGGTCGCGGGAAACCCAGACGCACTTCCCCGGAATATCTGGATGGTATGCATAGTAAACCGCCAACTCTGATTACGGAGCCTAGCCCCAAGGGGATCAAGTGAGTCGAACCAGTGGCCTCCCTGTTGGAGAGGACCCACGTCTAGCTCATGACCACTTGAGCTAACCCTTGGGGCTAATCCTTTAATTGATGTAATACAAATTTTCCATTTAATTTTAAGAACAAGGCATGCAAAGCAAATCTGGGAATGTGAGGGGATTCGTAATGTGTGAAAAAGTGAGAGAATGACAGGGAAATTAATGGATATTGTTCATAAAACAAATTAAATAATCAATAATCATAACTCTGTATTAAAAGCAATCCAAAAAGCACCAACATTCATTGTTTCTCAATTGTGTACCAAACTGTTTGTTGTTCCAATAATTAAATTTCCCAGAATTTCTCAATTCATAACAGTCTGTGCAATCATAACTTATAAACAAAACAACCTTTCCATTCAACAATATTGTTTAACAAAGCGTTGATCCTTTCTTTCTTTTTTTAAAAAATAATCAAGAAAATGCACAACAATATGCTTGACATCTATCCCTGATAATCCATAATGCATCATGATAATAATCAACATCCATTGTTTACCAATTTACAATTGGGCCTAATTAAAATATGCACATGTCTCTTTTCAAATATGAACAAACTTCCAAAATATGCCTGCTTATACACAATCTTCATCATATCAATCGACAAGATGTTGCAATGAAACAACAGTCAACCAAAACATAAAACCTGAGACTTATCATTGTGGATATAGCTTCATTTTAAAACCATTGGTAACCTGTACGATGATCCAATATAATATATGAAGCAAAAATTACCAACTACACACAAGCATCATTTTTTTAAACTAGCCATAACCCTGATCGGGCCTAGCAAAAACACACAGGTGTTTCCATATGCAATCAAGACCACGTTGGTAAAACACAGTGAGTGAAACCATAATGAAAAGAATACAACTCTCGATTGTGTGCAAGTGCTCGTTTCATTCTTATTCAAACAATTTAACCATACAAGGACGAGATAAAGACTCGACGATAGAGCATGTTTCTTTTTTTTTAAATCCCTCCATAACCATTTCACTAATACCCGATACTAGACAACCCCAGAAAATGCTCGAGGTGAGCAAAGACAATGGAGTCTACAACCAAGCTCTATTAAAAATCAAATGCAAGGAAGCAACAAGAGTTCGTTCATCCTTAATATAAACACAGAGAGTTGGGGGTCTTTCGAGACTTATCAACCACAGGAAAAATACCTTTTGAAAAAGACACAATACTGAGCCACACAATCTTCTTATTACTCCAAGTCTAAGACGGGACCAATGATCAACCCTCAAGGAGAGCAAAGACAGGCAGAGAAAAATAACCCAATGCACATGGTGTGTTTAACTCTTGCAAAGGGGAGGTGAATTTTAATTGAATAGTGGCAGTTATAAAAAAATCACAGAGATATAACATCTCTATCCAATACTTAAGAGCCAAACAACTTGACAACAACACCAGTGAGGACGCACACATCCTTTTGACATAATGTCGAGATACAACTTGCATCAATCCACGACCATACAAGCATATATTAATGTTAGGGCCACCCTGTTAGAATATATAAGATGGTGTGCTCGTTTTACCACGACGATACCCTCGTCTCCCAACCACAGGTCGAAGCCTCCCTCCGAGCACCTTAACCTTGACCTGAGAATTCCTCCGGAAGCAAACCCTAGGCTAGATAGCCAAACAAAGAGTAGCGCATCTCTCCCCAAGGATAGTGCAACACAAAAAAGTTGATTAGATAGTCCAAACCCTAGCCAAGAGATATCCAAGCCAAATATTGAAACTTGTTGTTTTTGCAGCTGCACCTGCAACCCTCCTCCAAACCTACGCACCAGCTGCAACTGCAGTGCGCACCAACTGGGAAAACTGCAGTCCTGAGATGTGACAAATGAGAAACTGGCGCCCTGTATTTATAGTAATCCTGCCAGTTTACTGGG